>CM077800.1:28912063-28914563 GCA_039737535.1 Lagodon rhomboides
TGGCTACTTTCAACCCAGAGAAAAAGGTAAACTGACACACAGATGCGCTCTCTTTTTCTCACTCGTTTCTCTGTCCACTCAGACACTGGTGTAGGCTGTGTATTGACTGTAGACAGTCCTGTATTGAGCCACTACTCGTTCATCATTTTTGTGCATGGATGACTTGTAACAAAGGTTCTCAGCTGGAATTGAACCACAATGTTGCGAACCATTGTATACTTCTGAGACCAGGTGCCCACCACAGTCCCACTCGAATCATTATCTACATATATCCACCTGTCCTTTGCAGGGTCACAGGCGCTGAAGCCCCTCCCAGCAGACACTGGGGTGAGAGGCAGGGTATACCTTTTGCCAGGTTGCCAGCAGGCACATCTCTTACATATCTCTGGTGCATATGCGTCACACGACACAACAGATACAAAGTTATTATTTTAACAGTTAGGGTTTACTTTCTTTCCCAATATTTCAATTTTTGAAACCCCAGCCACTTGTCACACACACAGCTTGAATGGTTTGATAGCCTATGCAAAAGATCAAATCTAATATCTAAAGGTAAATCTTATTTTCTACAAGACATAACTCTCAGGCCTGTGTTTGCAGTTCCACAATGGTCATCTTAAATGAGCACTAATAATCAATTTCCAATGGAGGTCACTGCTGCAGTGAGGCTGATAAACAAGAGTTAAGATTAATCTACATTTTAATCCAAACCCAAAAGAAATCTCTCTGAGCTCTCCTGCTTTCTGTGAACAGCTCCAGATAAGAGCAGAATCCAGTGTGACTGTGGTGTATATTCTCCGGAGGGTCTGGCTCTGCACCCAGATGTTTCTGAGCAGCTGCAGTGTCTATGCCCTGCTCTTTCATGAAGGTCTGTTCTAAACTCGGGCATGACAGATTGAAGATCAGATGTGGCACACACTCCTTCAGCCTGGACCACATCACACCTACATGTGATATCAGTGTGCACATGGTGTGAGTCTCCTGTCAAAGAAACAAGTGGCGATCCACCATCTTGGACCTGAGTCCAACCTTTAGATCAGCCATTTTGTAGCCCCCGTTGATCAGCCATATTGTTTGTAGTCTTTCTTTGTCCATGCAATGGAGGCCTGGCACCATTTTGTTTTTGTTCTTCCAGTGACACACACACACACACACCTGTATATAGTACATGTTAGTTAGATTGTGTGTTTTCATTTTGTGTTTAAATAAAAGACTTTTCAGCCTTCATGCTGTCTATTTAATATTGTACAAGAGTGAGTGTTGCTAACCTCTACTCTGCTAAGGACTCGGAAATCCTTCGACCATTACAGCTGTTATGGTAAATCTGGTTGTAGTTATTAAGTTAATCATTAATCAGAGTTACAAACTGACACTTTATTGCCTTTTTCTGAGACAAATTTGGTGAATTGGTTATCTTTTCCCTTCTTCAAGGGTGGTGCCCCGAGGTGATCTAATGTAAATTGGAACTTAGTATTTATCATAATTAATAATTATCCCTGATAATCATTAGTCATTATTTATAGCCAAATTGAACCCACATTCCCTATCAATGTTGCTTAAAGCACTACAAGTTGTTTGTATCCAGACAACTGTGAGTAATCAGTAAGCAGTCTTTTTGGATGGTGGTGAATGATGTTTTGTGACCAGTTCTTTTAAACTGAGCCATATTTTCCTTTATTTTCAGGAGTTTAAAATGCCTCACGACATAGCTGAAACCAAGGATGGCAGCGTCTTTGTTGGGGATGCAGTCAGTAAATCAGTCTTCAAGTTTACCACTGAGAGTAAGTGATGATGAACCTTCAGTTTAAAATGTTGTCATGTTCAGGAACCATGTCAGCTGGTCTGTTGTGTGTTAATTCTGATTCACTCTTTTCTTCAAGATATTGGTGAGAACACAGAAATCTTTATGGCTGTGTCTTTGCAAATGAATTGTCTACCTGTAATTTAAGTTGACTGTTTATTGAACCTGTGTCCACCGCTTCATTTTTTCTTTCATCTTAATTTTCCAGAGTTTCATCACTCTGTCAAGAAAGGTGGAATTGAGGTTCAAGAACTTGAAGGTATGTACTGTTGAGTTTTACAGTTCCAAACTAGATATTCATCATGATAATTCATCATGATAGTCCTGTCTGCTGCTGTTGGTGTGGCCGTTGCTCTTGATGTTGCTGTTGCGATTTGCCCTCACAACAAAGCAACACACACTAGTGGCATTTGATGCACATCTAAACACCATTCAGTCCCCATTAGCACAACCTGGCTCCTGCACCCTGGCCCTTTCTTCTGTCAGTTGATGCATCCAGTGTGTGCTGTGGGCATCAACTGTTTGACACTGTCTGGTATTTTGGTCCTCATTGCAGTGTGCATGGTACATAGGTGGAAGGTTTAGTCAAATGAGGCAGTGCAAAGCTGGTTGTTAGTCCTGTAGTTGCTGAAGACATCTCAACCTGTCGCAGCCCCAACAGGGCAGCAGTCTGAACAAGGTAATAAGGTCATTATTTGT
>CM077800.1:28917063-29114563 GCA_039737535.1 Lagodon rhomboides
CAACACTGCTGTTGGTGACATTAACCTTATACCTTGCGTCATCTTGTGTTTTTGTTTTATAGTTTACTTGAAATGCCATGTATGAGTGCAAAAGTGTTCCCAGCAGTTGTTACAGTCTGTAAATTATTTAAATTATTTTCCATGCCCCACACTGATGCAAAAATACATTTGCCAGTGATTATCTTAAATGCATATGACCCCAGTATTTAAATGAATCCCTGTTATAACCATCTGACACAGGTTCTACTGTAGTTATTAATATCAAAACACGCAGTGACATGGAATTTAAATGATGATGATTAGATGCTATTGAAATATAATATTGAGATATTTTGAAAATATATTGAATATTAATGAGAAAAAATATATATTTATTGCTGGTAAATTGTCACATGAATCAAGTCATTCAAAAATAGTCTTTACAATCCAAGATAAATTAGTAGATAGATTAATTAATTAATCAAAAAAAAGAATCATTAGATTAATTGATAGAAAAATAACCGTTAGGTACAGCTCTAGATTACCCAGTACTCAGAGCCATGTCAGTGCTGGTCATACCTAACTGGGCATTAGCATTGTTATGTTTCAGTATTAGAGTTTTGATAATACTACGCAATCAGAGTGCAGTGTGAAGTGGTTTGGATAAGGAATCCATGAGAAACCAGAGGCCAACATGCATATTTTGAATGGGAACTGCACTGGTAAGATATAAAGATTAAAGTAGCGTTGATGAATGTATCCAAATGTAGCTGAGTAAAAGTAATGATTTTTCTTAAAATATTTACTCAAGTAAGAGTTAAAGTAGAAGCACTAAAGCACTATAACTATTTTGAAAAGTACAATTTTCCACCAAAGTACATGTAACAGAGTAAATGTAATTCTTTACTATCAACCTGTGCTGCTGACCAGTCTGTTGTGAAAAGCTGTAAAGTGTGCGTTAAGCATATCAGTAGGCTTTATTTCAGATTTAAGTCATATTGTTCAGCACTTCTGACCAAAAGCTCCAAAATGGAGTTGATTATTTGCACTTGCTGTTAATGTTTGTGATAAAGGGGTTAGGCCTGTCTTCCTGAGAATGAATGTGAAAGGCCAGTGGCATGCTATTTCTACAAGCATATTAAACTATGGAGAAAGGCATTAGCCTTGGCGTTGGCCATGGAACAATTTAGGGTTCACGCCAGCAGTGGTAACAAAACATTTTCAGAACACACTCCGTTAGCTTTGTGAGTAACATTAAAGAATCTGAGAAGGAGAATTCTGAGGGAATCTGAAGTCATTCTGATAAGATTGCGGTAAAAGTTCTGATACAATTACAAGATAATACCGAGTGAAGAAATGAATATGACTTGTTTGCAAAACCATCCTTCAGACTGTAAAAGAGGCAGCTTTTACTCCAAATGCAAGTCTAATTGAATGCTAAAAACAGATCACACTGCTTTGCTCCTTGTTGTCTGTTGCACTCTTAACATTTGGTCAGCCTTAGCTAAATATGGCTGAATATTGTTTGTTTGCAGACCGGTGTGAGGTGAAAACTGAACCCAGCTCTGTGGGAGGGATCTTGGGAAAAATAAGAGGTAAGTCATTTCTGACATTAAAAATATACAATATATAATGTGTTTGCTGCTTTTTACCCACTGTATCCTGTCTTTGATCTGAGCAGTTCATGTTAACTTTAGATGTACTTGTTTTATGCCTCCACACCAGAAACAGTGGTGAACATAGGTTTTTATGTTTTTGGGCTGTTCGTCTGTCTGACTAGCCAACCACCCCAATCTTGTGCACGGGATCTCAAAGTGCCTTACTACATACATTGTATGAGTCTGAACAAACATGGACGTAAACTACAACTTAACTGGCAAGCCTGTAACTCTAGATTCAAATTCTAATATACTCTAAAGGGGCTTTGTGGAACTTGTTTGTTGTGTTGGAAGCGGCTCATTAGTTTATGTTAGCAGACTCTAGTTCTAAACTAATGTTAGCTACGGTTGCTCTCTATTAGCAAGAAAAACGACACACTGCAACGAGGCACTGAGAACTTTTATTAAGTCCCATCCTTCAAAACAAGTCCTTCACAAAGAACTCCACAGTCCAGCAACATGAAACATCTTCAGCATATCGTCCACACACTTGTACAGACAACAGAGAGAGACGAGGAAGGTCTCATTTTTCACGTCACACTACAATCTGCTCATATATGTCCAATAAAAAAGTGATTCATACTTGTAAATTGTTACAAATCGTTAGATACAGCCCTCAACTTCAAAGCAAACTTTGCTTTTTCAATACAAAAGTAGTCCAGTTCATCACTACATCTCTCTGATGTAATTTCCATTCAAGCAGGGAGAAAACTGCATCTGAACATTGATAAGCAGTGGTGAAAAGTAACCAAGCTCACTTTCAGACTTAACAATAATTAGTAACAGCTAATGACAGGAGATGATGATTATCTTGGTAACCTGTGAAAGAGACGGTCAGCGCCAAAATGTAATGTATTGCATATTACTAGTTATTTGAAAGTAAGAAGTCACATTACAATATTACTGTTTGTTTGGAGTAATGCTTGCTGATTACTTTTGCATTACTTTTACCAAATAAGCGCAGAAGTACGACTAGGCATTATAATATGGAAGAGGTTAATATTGATTCATAGCTGCTAATCAAGTTTATTCAGCAGCATCCACAGCACAGCCCAGCACAAACGTCAAGTATTGTTTGTGGGCTGGTTTGTCACAGAAGAAGCCAAAAACTACATTTTGATGCATATAAATATTGTAGCCAAGCTTTAAAAGTTGTGCTTATATTTGTGAAGCTGATAACATAATAATACAAGGTTCTGTAGTCTGAACCAACATGGCAAACTTTTCTTCTACTCACAACTGCAGCACGTACCGACAGACTCTTTGTGTTAATGTATCCTCACAATAAAAGCCCGAGACGATATACACTGCGTACCTGTCTAATTCACTTCAATTCACTGTGACCATTTTGCTAAGAGGCTACTTAATAAACCAGCTTACAATATACATTTACGTATAAATATAGTTTTAACAGTTAGGCTAACACAATTTGTAGTTTATCCTCATTATTTCTGCTTAATTGTTGCTAAACTACTTATTTTTATATTACAAATCATTTTGTTTTCTTTTGTTTGATCAAGAAAAAGAAGAATATGCTTTACAACCCTCTGATGGAAATACATTTTTTATATACACCAGATTAATTGTGTAGATTAGATTATCATATCAATACAAAAACTGCACTCGATTATTGCATTTTTGTCTTTTTCTGTGATAAAGTCAAAGTAATGGCAATATGACCCTGCAGCCATTTTCAAATTTCCCCAACATGAACAGAGGAGGGGGCCTGAGACATTACATATCACCCACCTACAATGCTGTACTGAGTTCCCTCCCCAGACAGCTTAACAACCATTCACACCTGGGCTCACCTAGCACTAACAACCCACACGAAGGCCAGTCGGGTCAACAACTCACAAGTGGACCCTAACGACGCTGAAAGTCAGAGCTCACACGTGTCCTTAACAATTCTGCAAGGACACTCCCACACAGAGTTTCAAAATGTGCAACTCCCCTCCAGTTAGTTAGAACTGAAGAAGCCTCTTGGATGAGACATGAAACGTCTTCAAGAAGCTACGATACAGCATTTAGATTTACAATGACCTGGATGACTGAGAACCTTCATCAACAACATGATTCATGATTCTTCTTCTCTTCTTCTTCTTCTTCTATTTTTCTGATGGTGCACTGGCAGAAGTAGTGTGGTGTGGAATAATTCTTAATAAAAGCATCCATAAACATTTCATTACAAGTGGTAATGCGTCACCGGACATAATGTCTGTCAATTATCACTGAAATTCTTTTAGAAACACATTATTATTTTTTATTGCTATTTTAAGTAATATATAACTGTAATGCATTACTTTTGTAGCACGTTACTGCCAACATTGTCTATGAACCTGAATCTGTGTATTCTGCCCATCTCTGTCTCAAAGCCAAGTCACCTAGCATAGCCAAATAATGTTTCACATTCACACACAAATTCCCACTTGGATATGCTGGCATCGTAGAGCCTGGCTGTCATAAAGTGGAGCGGTGCTGCAACGCAAGCATGCTGAGGGGGGCGATGTTAGTAGGTAAGAGAAAGGATCGGACTGGGATCAGCTTTATCTGAGCCAATGTAGAGCCATTCAAATATGTTCTGATCAAACCAAATACTAATCCTCAGGATTATAAGGATTATACAAATATACTATTATATATAATATACTACTACAAAATAATCAGTAAGAATAATAATACGTAGTAATACTATTCCTTACTATTTCATGGCCAGGTTGAATATCTAAGCCAAATATCCTCCTCAAATGGTTGAGGAGGAAACATTTGCCTTTGTAGATAATCATACTGTCATCTGGTGTTTTCTCTCTGGCCAGGTAAAGCCGTGGGCAGTCTGAACTTGGGGAACTTCTTTGCATCCCATAAGGGTTACAGTCGTCAGGGCTTTGACCAGCTGAGTACTGAAGGCAGTGACCAGGAGAGGAACGACGAGGACAGCAGCGACTCTGAGAATGAGGAGTACTCTGCTGTGCCGCCTCCTCAGTCCTCCTCTTAGATACTCTGGGACCAGCCGCCAACCTTCTGCTTACATTGCCAAGATGTATGTTATTCATCATGTATGTATCTGTTGTATTAGCTGCCAATCTTATCGTTTATATATTTGAAAATGTATTGTATATAAAAATAATTTGTCAGGATTTTGACAATTTATTTAATTTTTATTTAATTTTCCCATGGTCTTAATACGGCCTTGGTAACGCAATTCAAAGGTTCCCCGATAAAACGATCTGTTTACCCCAAATCAAACTCACAGTTGGTAAATGAACTGGCACAATAACCGGACGAATGTTTGGAATGTCTGGTGTCAGATTCAGCCCTGAAACACACAAACGAATCTGCCAATGGGTTGTGGTCCTTTTACTTACATCTGTGCAGTTTCCCTTGGTTCAGGGGTTTCCTTGAAACCGACTTATAAGAAAATAAACCAAACTCTACTGAATGGAGAATTTAGATTGGTAGTTAAATAACTCAAATGTGGTCAAATATTTCACAGTCAATTGATGTTTATGTACATTTATACTCAAAACAACTGTAAGGGTTCAGTTTTAATGGTGACACTATGACCAGCACAAGCAATGCTGCAACAGTTTGATATTTTCCTAATCATGTCATCTGCTCTGCCAGTCTGTTTGCCTGGTGCAAAGGTAAAAGGACAGGTGCAAACAGGGGGAAGCAAAGAGAGAGACCTTGCTACTGAGTGTATTGGTGCTGAGCTGAGAATTAACTTCTCAAAACCACTTCTGAACCACAATCTGCCGCAGATTTGTTGATTCTGTCAACAAGAGCAATTTAGAGAGATTTTTGTAACTTAATGGAACATCTGCAAACCAATGACCTATATAAAAATAATAGCACAATATATATGGGCCATTGTTACAGTATCCGTTTTGCACAGCTGCTTCGTACTATTTGAAAAACATCAGTTGATTGAATCCGTCCAGCCATCTGAAGGCAGCAGGACATGTGTCATAGATCTGCACCCTCCGATTGTGCCGTACCAACGCACAGTGCCACTAAGCATGGCCATTCCCATTCACCGGCTGTATTCTCACTGTTAAGGGGGAGACTAATTGTTATCCTAAGCTACAGCAGAATTAAGACAGAAATAGTGCTGGACTATTTTGGGGGACTTTTTTCTGTTATTTCTTTGCATTGTCCATAGATGCAGTGCCTGTTCAAAACATGCTGTTGGGCACAGATTATCTGGTAATGTGAGGGGTTTAGGGATCCAGTGTTAAGCCTCCTGAACTGCTCACAGACTCATCAGAGCTGCCCCAATACTATCAAACATGTTTGATATTTCCAATTTCCTAATTCCAAACTTAATGATTACAGCAGTTCTTTCCAAGCCAGACCATAACAACCAATGAAAGAGAAATCCCTTGAGGCTAATGTTAGCTAGCATACTACTGTTGACAGAAACTTGAAATCTCACCTCCAGTTCTCACTGAAGAATAGAAAACCATTGTTGACATGTTTCCTCACTCATCTAGACTCATTTTACCCTCTGCTTGTGTTTTTCTTACTGCAGAGTGTTCTACAGCAAGTAGTAACCACCACGCTCATCTCTATTTTGTTTAAGTCTGCTTCCCCATGAGATCATGTGAGAGAGATGGCGTGTGTGCCCAGCTCAAGCCACGCCCCTGCTGCTGCTGCACAGAGCTGTGCTTACTGTTTATTCAAAATGCATTAATACTGAGCCTGTTGCATGTCCAAATTGAAACAAATCCGACCCTGCACTTCCATAGCAACAAACCTGTCAAGTGTGAAGTGGATTGGATGAACAGTTCTCAGTATGTGGGAAACAGGCAGACAGACAGACAGACAGACAGACAGACAGACAGATTCCTTGCTTTATCTTTATATTCTCTGTAAAAAAAAACCACACCCTCCATCTCTAGCTGCAGATTAGTGCAGCTGTGTTCACATCATCCTGCTCTGGTACCTTTCAGATGATAGTATAATTTCCTGGGGAAGCATTCGTAATTTGTTGAGCTGTTCTCATAACGCACTGTCTTTGACTGACTGGTTTCAGAGCAATGAGATCAGCAGTGTGAGTGGCTGAGCGTGTATTAGTAATTGCTACACCCTCTGATCTATCCTCATCTTTCCCCAGCTTGTTAAGCTGTCTCTAATTGATTCTCAGATAGGCTTAGGAACTTTTCAACACTTTGGTTGGTTAGATGCAGTTGTCTTCATGGTGGAATGGATATTGTATTACATAAGTGTAGCCTGGTAGCCAATAGCAAAGCTGTGCTACTCTCTGTCTGCCTACATACAGTTTTCATGCTGTTAAATTTGCTTGTGTGATCTTGAGAGGCACACAGAGTCCTTCCCAAGAACTCCTGCTTTGTGCTGGTCACTGTGCTTGTTCCGTTGAAACAGAGCCCTAAAAACAACTGGAGAGCAGCTGTTGTCAGCTGCCTGTTTAATCTACAGTTCAGTGTTTGTATTCTCTTCAGTCAGAAGATCTTTGGCCGATCTTTCCTTGACTTACATTCAATGACTATTCCATATTGTAAAGCTACACACAAAGCATTATTTCAACATAATTGTTTGGTCCATGTTTTTAGTTCAGTAGCACTTCAGTTGTAATTTTGTGCCTTTTTACTTTTCCTGTGTTTTGCCTTTCTTTAGCAACTGCCATTACAAAACATGATGAAAACTGCTGCTGCTAGTAGAGCTTGTACTATGTTATTGTACTATGATCTCTCTTCCAAGTGAAATGAAATTGATATTATTACTTATATATGTATTATTTATGTATGTATGCATGTGTGTGTGTGTGTGTGTGTGTGTGTGTGTGTGTGTGTGTGTGTGTGTGAGCAATGCCAGTTGGACATTGGTCAACAGCCAAGTCTCAAGCACTGTAACTTTATTCCATCAAACTCATTTACTTCAGATAATACAAAGAAAGAGCATGAATTGAGAAAAAGTTGCTACGTACATCTTATGTGTTGTAACTGAATGGAACTGCATCCGTCTGCACATTTTTAGCTCCTTACCTACAAGTCATATACACTTTATATTTTGCTCTCCATTTTTAGATGCATGCTGTACTCTTAAAGCTTATTTGAGCGGTGAACCATATCGCTGTTTGTTCATGCTTGTGTGGAGTCATTGTGTAAGTCTGTACTGCATCGCTTAATATTGTGTTAAGAAAAACTTATAATTAACATTTTTAGTCCAAAATTCAATCCTAATGCTTTTTATACTGCATCGCATCTGACACTGTTTCTAATCCAGTATTCATATTTTCCAACATCATAAAGTTTCTGGTCATTTGTGTCCTTGTATCAAAACTAATTAGGGAACTGGCTCAGGCAACATTAATGTCAGTTTCCTAAAATCTAACATTCCTCAATTCATGCTCAGATTTTCTGTACTTGTGCTGAGTACATTGCTTGAGATTTTACTTAAAATTAAAGATTATTAATTGATCACATTTGATTTGATCAATTACTAATTAAGAGTAGAATGAGTAGAATAAATGGAAACTGAGAATGTGGTAGGAAAGATGTTCACTTAAACCTTAAGAGCTGGTCATAGTTTGTAAATCAGAGTAAGATAGTCTGTAAAACCTGGTGGCAACAATAACAGTTATGTGTAGCCCAAAATAACAAAAAGCAAACTCACAGAACACACCTCATAAAGGTACACAGACACTGAGGAAACATAAAGATGGTGGGATCAAGAGTATGTTTGTCCGGTTCCGTTTAATTCTGTATTCTCAGGTTTCATTTCATTTTCCTAACCTTACATTCCCAAAATTCCGTCCTCCTATCTCCGACTTTCATTGGAAATTTTTGTTTCTGTCCGTATCCTCAGTTTGCCATCAAGTTTAAATGAATGATATTCTTAATGGCATGCCTTTTGAAATGCATTTTTGATGTTGCAGTCACATGTGGGATATCCGGTATTTATTGTGACACACTGGTTTTGCTGCAAGAGTACTATTTTCAGTAACTATGTTATTTGTGTAATAAAGTGTCTGCAAAGCATCCAAGTGTGGTGGAGTTTAATACAACAGCCTGTCAATCCATGTACCTCAGTCTCAATCGATTTCCTATCCTCAGATGAAAATCAGAAATCAAAAAACACATTTCTTTTTATTTTTCAATTATTTAGTTCCTTAATTGTAAAAAAATGTTTTTATGTTTCTTGATATGGACTGATATGGAAGTTGGTTTGTGCACAAAGGGCCTCATGTGACTCCAACGACTGTCGTTACAACACAATAGAGCACTAACGAAGTCGAAACCAACTTTCCACCATCCCCAACGACCATACTAACGACTGTCGTTGGCAATAATGGAGCACATACGACCCATAGGCATCAGTGGCCTTGTGACCGCCTCCTGAGAGGTTAAATAGCTGGACCTCCACACCGGCTAGTTGGACTAGTCTCAGCCTAGTCAAGGGAGCAGGAACTGATGAAGCCTCTCGGATGAGAGGTGAAACGTCTTCAAGACAAAAACCAAATCCAGTTGCTTTCGATTCAATTTACTTGAGATAACTATGACCTGGATGAATGAGAATATTCACAGGCTCACAGCATGGTTATGTTAGACCTTGAAAACAAGTATTTTGCCACCCAACCTCTTTGACTCCCTTGTCCCATGGAGTTTTTTCTTGTGATTTTGCTGTTGTAATTTTCCAATTGAACTTTTTCAACTTCAACCTAAACTTTTTTTTAAAAACTATCACCCATCCTTTGTTAATATATCATATCCTCTAATCTGTCAACACTAATCCTGTGGCACAATTAATAATGAAAGTCGTAAGGCACTTAGGCCTGCAACAGCGTTTTCTTGCACTGTTACCTTAATGTCTGGAAATACACAGTCTACTCTTTTATTGATTAGGCTATTTGTTTTAAAATATGCCTAAAAGCTGCTCACAATATCCTCTCGGGTAAAAAAAAAAAAAAAAAAAAAAAAGATCCTCAAACTTTATAGACTAGCTTTCATATTAACAAAACATATATGGAAATACAAACTGAGTAGAAGACATGTCTGGGTTATACTCTGTATGTATGTATGTATGTATGTACGTAAGTTTTTCCCGTAAAGTTAGGGTGTCTGGTAGAAGTTGAGAGAGTAATGAGATATCAGAGATGATATTTTGTTCCTCTAGTTTCCTGTTTTTTGCTAGATTGCTCCCAAACGCTCTCAAATATTTCCCTGATTCATATTTAAATAGCTCTCAGTTTGAACCAAATGAATTATCTATTTTAGCCTTATTAAAATACAAATTTATAAGCTGAGAAATTTTTGTCTTAACTTCTTCATATTTAAGAAGAGTATTACTCAGTTTCCAATGTGTTGCTTTGCAGTTTTTAACAGAGGGAAAAAGATTAATTGAAATATGGATAGCTTTATGATCACTAAATGGACAGGGAGTAATGTTTATTGTGACATCTTATTCATTAAGATCTTTGGAAATGAACCAAAAGTCTAAACGAGAGAGCCTTGTGTTTTCCTTATTGCTCCAAGTAAATGTTACTGCATCAGGGAACTTAACTCTCCATATATCCACCAAATGAAATCTCTCCATAAAAGTTTTAAGGAAAGAGTTTCTGTTATTATTTCTTGTAGGTGGCCATCTATCTATTGATGGATCTAATGTTGCATTAAAGTCTCCACTAATTCTAATGTATGAGTTCGGGAACTTAGTTTGCCAATGTTTTAGTCTATTTTCTATTACATTAAATAATTGTGAGTTTTCTAAATAAGAGTTGTATCCATACACATTAACAGAAATCAAAATTAACTTATTGACATCAACAACTTGACAGATATAATGACCTTTTGCATCAGTGTCTGTGTAAAATATCATTATTATATCTATTTTTCATACTCAACACACCAGCTGATCTTTCTGAACAGTGAGAAAACCATAGATCGTTGCCCCACTGGGTTCTCCAAAAATTCACATCACTTGAAGTTGAGTGAGACTCCTGACAAAAACAAAAATCGGTATTAAGCTGTTTGGTGAACAAAAATAAAGCTTTACATTTTAAATTATTTCTCAATCCCCTGGCGTTTAGGGAAACAATAGACAATGAAATATTGAAATGTGGAAAACTTACAAAATACTTAGAAACAAGTAGTTATATATGTTGAAGTGCTGAGCAACATATGCACCTTGAACAAGTGACATTACTGGTGCGAATAAGCAAACTAAGGGTGTCTTAATTCCCAAATCAAAGGTAATCCTTCAAAGTATTAGTAGGATAGGGAACTGAGCTATGTATCCGGCAGCAGGACATAGAGAGACTCAGTAGAAATCAGTCACATATTACCTCAGGTAACTTCTTGACTATTGATGAAGGCACGTGTACCGATATAATATTACCTTCACGTCGTGCCTTTTTTTATCAAGGGCCATGTCTTCAGCCTGGCTTCTTTGACGAACTGAGGAAGATCCTCAGCAAAACGGAGCTTGTTGTCACGCATGTAGGGATGGTTTTTTGCAGACTTCCAAACACATCTCTGTAGGATCTCAGGGAGAAACGAATGATGATGGGTCTCAGCGTGGAGTGGTTTGAAGATGATTTTCCAAGACGATGAGCAACATCAATAACAGTTTGGGGCATGTTCTGACCATCTGAAAGGATCTTCTGACAAAATTCTATGGCTTTTTCTTTCACATTTTCTGTTGGGTTTTTAGCGACGCCATGAAGTTTCATGTTCCACCGTCTTGAGTAGGTGATCTGAGATCTTTTCCTGTCCTGGGTTCCGCATTAAATTGCTTTCCGACGCCAAAGAAGTCACTCCAACTGGAATTTCCTCGTTTTTTCAACATCCAATTCAATCTGGTGCGGGAGCTCAGGGAGAGTGAACCTACTCGGCAACCCCCCGACCTGCTTCTCTTCACGCCCAACTTCGTGCTTCACGTGACGTCACATGTTTACGCCTACCCCAGAGGCGGCCAAGTGGCAGCTTTTTGGAAAAGAAGGAATATTACATCTCCCTTTTAGATAGACAAGGCGGCACATTGCAGCCTTTACCTTGCTGCTAATGTGCCACCTTTTCTATCTAAAAGGGGCTAGAGACGAGTGGCTGATGAGCCGTTTCTGACTCCCACGAGCTGTCCTCTTGGATCTATGTGCGGTATTGGGCCCAGCGTTAGAGAGGAGCACCCGCAAATGTAATCGGTGCCAATGACTGCACTCATGTTGCTATAAGAGTACCAAGTGAGAATAATTAGGGCCCAAGCAGGGAGACCTGCGGGGTCCCTATTGTTTTTGTAGTGATTATTATTTGTTCTTTTTTTTTTTTCTTGGTCCCAAATCCCAAATGATTGCATTTTTCACTGCCTGAACATGGATGAAAATAGGATTTTTTTGCCAAACACATTAGGCTTGGCGAAAGATTGTATGATCTATGGTCGTCTTGGATGTCTAATGATGTATAATGAATGAATGTATAATGAAGGAAAGTGCGTTTTGGCTTATAACTCCCATATACTATCGCACATTCAAAAACCTTATATCCACACCTTGCCTGAATTGCGGTGAATCTCGTGATATAGGCCACGCCCATTTCCACCTACCGTTTTTTCACGCAAAATGTCGCAAACCTACTTTTCCGAACTCTTCCCAGCCAATTTCACCGATCTCCACCAAACTTTGCACACAGCATCCGTGGACTCTCCTGACAAAAATTTATCAAAAGAATTGTGATCGTCCAAAAAACTCCCAAAATATATAACAACAATTTCCTGCACATTGTGGTCAAACACACAGTCTTGCATATCTTGACCAAATACAGTCCGGTTACCACAAAACTTTTGCTGATTGTGTTCCATGCAAAGATGAGGGCTTCAACAAAATTTGGTGCAAATCGGCCAATAGGTGGCGCTTTTATTGCTAAATGACGAAGGAACAGCTTGACTTGCCTTCACTTTTGATTGTACATTCAGGCTCTGTTCACCACAAGGAAGTGCTGCCTTGCTAATGGATACAAACCTCTGTTTAACAGTCTGAGGGGTCACGCAGTGTAGTCATCTCATTATTTGGTTTTCATGTACATTGCAGGAGCTTCTTCTAGCTTCTGGGTATCTTCTGTCATCTCACCTGTAGCAGCCAACGCTTGCAACAGCTCACGCATTCAGCACGCCGCACACCGCATGCAGGAGGCCACAATTGCTGCACGCCGCGACGGCAGTACTCACCGACACGCGTGGACTGCGAGGACTTTGCTTTCATTAATCGTAAGTATTTTCATTCCCTCAGTGTCTAACTCATATGTGACGCAGGCGTGTTGCTTACAAATGTAGTGGCTCGTGGCCTGGGTCAACCCATGATTCATTCATACTGAGACACAGCAGTGTTGGGCAGACTGGAGGCCGGCGCTGTTTGTGATGGGTGGCTTCTAGGTACGGATAATTAATGTGGAAATCCTAAGACTTGCAATTTTTTACTAGTGTTTAACCCGTTCATCGACCTTGCAGGCGACAGTGGACACCCCTTCAAGCAGTGGCTGCTCACCCCTTTTCCCAACCCACAGAGCAGAGGAGAGGATCTACAATCTGCACCACAGCCAGGCTCGCACTGTTGTCGAGCGCACCATCGGGCTCCTGAAGGACAGGTGGCGGTGTCTCGACAGCACAGGAGGAACGCTTTCCTACAAGCCCGAGAAGGTCTGCGCTATTGTGAGAGCGTGTGCTGTGCTACAGAACATGGCACAGCTAAAGGACGCTGATCGTCTTGGCCCTGACCTGGACCCCTGTCCCCAGGCATTTGAGCCAAACGCTGCTGCCGTGCGCCAGCGTTTGGATGTGATGCGTTGCTTGTGAAAATGCAGGTGTGGAAACAAATTCAAAACAAGGAAACAATCATTTA
The DNA here is from genome assembly GCA_039737535.1 of Lagodon rhomboides. Classification (NCBI taxonomy): domain Eukaryota; kingdom Metazoa; phylum Chordata; class Actinopteri; order Spariformes; family Sparidae; genus Lagodon; species Lagodon rhomboides. The sequence continues at coordinate 28,930,549 of CM077800.1, forward strand.
TTAATAAATTCCTAAATGGTGGTGTTTAAATCGGAAAGGACATTTTTGATCTCCCACAGTTCTCTGGTAACTTCATTTATTGCAGTGATGGTATCTCTCTGCATCTGTGAGGACACGGCCGCTGGAGGGCTGGGATCAGGGTTCGGGTTAGGTGGGAGCCAGTGGGAGCTGAGCTCCCATAAAGAGAGGTCTGGCTCCCATGAAAGCAGCAAACTCAAACATCTGTGGGGTCTCTGAAAATACAACAGTATAGCCTAAAATTCAATTATAAATAAAGCTATTTTCCCTTCCACATATAGAGTAATATTGACATAAAAAATAAATAGCTTCACATGACGACGACGAGTAATAACAGTAGCCTAAACATGTAGTAAAAGCATCGTGAGTGCGGCGCGTCTGCACTACACCACCAAGCCACTACGCATGCATCAATTTGAGCGCTAACGTCACCACCGTTAATCCGAAGAAGTCTGAACTTGTTATTTTGAAAAAAATAAAAATAAAAGTGAAGACGAGTGTATTCTCTACCAGTGTACCATGCCACTGAAAAAGAGGCCGCTTACAACGCCGTCATGCTCTGACTGGACCCGTTTTGGTTTTGTGTCCAAAAAGCCAAACATAGCTCCAGATAGTAATATTGCACAGACGTCTGCTAGCCCCACTGCGCCTGTAGTGGACGCTAGCTGTACCGCGGCTACATCTAGTGGTGGCGCCACAGACGCTGAATGTGACATCGATGATGAGAACATGGAGACTGGGACTGGGACTGATACAACAGAGGGACTGCCGGAGAACTGGGGACTCAAACAGTGGCGATGGTGGAAAGAAAACTATCCCTGGCTGTTTACAGGCAAGGGTGGTCTTGGATGCACTGCCTGTAAGGCAGCAAAGACACTCTTGCTAACAGAGAAAAAGGCAGGCGTAAATCTGTCGGACGCCTGGATCAATGGGACAGTAAGTAGTCCTGTGCAAAAACAGTTGCGTAAAAAAATCTACATCCACCGCGACAGTGCTGCTCACAAACGAGCTATGGAGATAGCAGACCTAAAAAACAAAGAAGTGCTCCCAACAAAAGTTGTAGAATTAAATGCGTTTGTATTAAATGTGACAGCCAGCTCATTCAGGGCAGCCTATACTGTTGCCAAAGAAAGATTGTCATACACGAAATTAAACCCTATCATGAAACTCGATGAGCTCAATGGTGCTTCAGTTGGCCCTGCTCACCGATCTGACCACTCCTGTGCCACCATCGTGGAGCATATTGCAGATGATATGAAGAAGAAGTTAATTTCTCATTTCTCTGATTCTCGTGTCAGTGTGACACTGGATGAAAGCACTATTCATGGGCGTGCATACATGATTATATATTTGAGGTGCGATGTAACAGGGAGAGAGGATATGGACAATATCTTCTTTCAAATAGTGGAATTGGACCAGGGGACAGGTTCTGAAGCCATTTACAATGCACTGCTCAGTAGTCTCAAGGGAGCTGGAATGGATTTGGAATTTCTTCAGAAGAACTTGTTAAGTGTTGCTACAGATGGGGCTGCGGTTTTGACAGGGAGACAGACCGGACTCATACAAAGATTGAAGACGGATTTCCCCCGACTTCAGGCTGTGCATTGCCTTGCACATCGTTTGGAGTTAGCTGTCAATGATTCCCTGAAAATTGTGGCTGGGTGTAATCATTTTAAAATGTTTCATCTCTGAGCTATATGCTCTTTACCACCAGTCTACAAAAAATGCAATGGAGCTCAAGCAAGCTGTCGCGGAATTGAACATGAGGATTCTTAAAATCGGCAAAATTTTTACCATCAGATGGGTGAGTAGCAGTTTCCAGACTATTAAAGCCGTGATGAAGGATTTCCCTGCGTTGGCACGTCATTTTGAGACAGCCAGTGAAGATGACAAGCGCTCTGGTTTACTGAAGCATCTCACATCCACTGGATTCCTCACTGATATAGCTACCATGAAAGAGGTGTTATGTGAACTACAGGAGCTCTCCCTGAAATTGCAAAGACGGGACACATCTCTTGTTGATGCCAGCAGACATATTCACCAAACAATCGAAGTGCTGTCTGCTATGAAGGAACGAGGGGGGAAAACAGAATTGAAAGTCCAAACAAGCGCAACCAGTGGCCAGCTCAAAGGTGTTGCGCTTATCAAGATGCAGCCTAAAATAAATAAGCCCCAGTTCTACCAGGCAATTCTTGACAATATCAACAAACGCCTTCCTGAGAGTGATCTAGTGATCATGTTGAAGCCCATGGATCAGCACTTCTGGCCCAAAGAGAGAGCTGACCTTGTTCTCTTTGGAGATCGTGAGGTCGGGATGTTCGCAAAACTAGTCGGAGAGTCGGCCGCTGCCGCGGCCAGTGAGTTCAGAGACTGGAAGTTACAGGGGCATCAGGGGGAAACATTGAAGAGACTTGTTATTGCAAGTAATACTTTTCTCCTGACATCTGCGGAGTGTGAAAGGGTTTTTTGGCATGCAATGACACCGATGACCAAACCAGAAACAGACTACGTGCCACGAGCCTCAATGCGCAGCTGTTTGTGGATCTAAATGGACCCCCTTTAGAGAAGTTTGATCCAATGCCATACGTACAGTCATGGCTTAAGAGAGGACATAGGACGTCAGCATCGTGGGTTCCTGGACCTAGACCACAACCTGTTGTGAACAGACCAGTTTGGTCTATTTTCTCTGCATGATTAAGGTAATGGCTTTTACTTTGTTCAAGTAGCCAAATCATTCTCCCGTTGTTTAAAGTGTGTTGCCTGGGCTAGGCTGTAGCCACAATGTTTTCAATGAAAGATCTGTTTGTATGCATATGCATGTCCAAGAGAGCTAGACATACACGGTCACCCTCACAGCAACATACAGTACAGCTCCAGCATGTTGTTAAACTGCCATGGCAAAGTATGGCCACTGAATGAACAAGCCTCATACTGACATCACCACTGGCTCATGAGATTAAACGTAATAAGCTGCTTTACGTTGAGAATAGAAACAATAAGAAGTAGAGCAGTCTGAGACGGTGTGGACAAGCAGCAGCTGCTCACAGGTCGTCGTCCTCTATTCTTCATATCCGATACTTTAAAGGTTTGATAGCACTTGTCAGGACTCAACACCAAAAGGTAACAAGCTACTTATTTCAAAAAAAATATTATCTTCTTGGTCAACATGACCACCAGATAGCCAAGCTTTTTAACATGCATTTCAAAAACATAGTAACTTACCAGGAGGTTTTCATTTAAAAAGGATTCAGAAAGCATTCTCCTTACAGCTTTGTCAAATTTATGTAAATAAATGAATCTCTGCAACATGTACTTCTTCTCTTATTATTTGGAAATCATCCGCTTTTTAAGTGTTTTTGTCTTAACTGTATTGATTAGACTTTTATAAATGCTGTAATTACTAGACATCAAGATACTTTTCAGTTTGATCTATTTATAACCAGAGTTCATTCAGACAGAATGAATCCTTTACTTCAGACTAACTGATTAATCAAGGATCTGTGTGATCTTCTGGCAGGAGCAGGTGGACATGCCAACACACTCATGTTTGTTTGGATGATTTTAATTCAGCTTTGTGCACAACATGTGTTTGAAACATGTTAGCTATTTGCCATTTATACCTTTCAGTAACTCCAGTATTTCTTTTTGATCAGTGCTGTGGAAATGCCCAGATAGAAGATGGCTGCCAAACAAACTGACACTCATTCCAGTTTATCCAGAGCAAAGACAGTAAGCTTTCCTCATTGCCTGTTGCCATGCTCCCATCCTTCTTTATGTTTACTTCCAGCATAAATGTATTTGACCTGTCTTGCAGTTAATGTGAAGCTGTGGTAGATTTAAGAATGAGCAAGAGGGGAAGGAGGAGAAACAGCAAGAGGAGGAAGAGCTCCAGCAGCAGTAAACGTGAGTTGAAGCTTTGGGTGGAGGGGAGGGTGCAGTGAGGTTAATCTTGTGATTAGCTGAGTCACATTTTTACCACACCTGCAGTCTGTTTGCCACTATTTGGACTTCTTCAGCATGGATGGAAATTACGAGGGGACAGGGGGATCCAAAGCCTCCCTTCCTGGCAATAACACAAGTTATCCCCTTCAACATATCATTGTAAATATGACCATATCATTTTAAGTGATATAATATGCATTGAGAGCACCAGTGCTAATTATAGACTGAAAACAATGTGTTTTTATGCTTCGAAAGCAAGACATTTAGCAAATTATTAAGACGATCAGGGGGAAAGTGAGAGGTATTATTGTTAACTTGACTGTGCAGCCCTTCGTGTGCAAAACTGACCCTAGAGGTGTAAGTAGAGCTTCATAATTTGAAGCTTAACAGGCTAGCCACACAGGCTGCTTGGCGGCTGCATTGTGTTCACATAGGCTTTGTGTCTGCTGCAGCTTGGCTCCTGCCTGCCCTGTCTGATTACATGGAGTTTGCCATTGATTATTATCATTAAATAGGATGACATGATTTTCCTTTACCCCACTGAAAGAGCCAGAAAGCAGGAGTGGGAATGAGAGGGGGGTTGCAGAGAAAGAAAAAGAGAGTGCATAGAGAAGAAAATGCCCTTGACCTGTTGTGTGTATTCTTTTCATGTCTGTGACATATTCTAAACATACAGACATTAAAACTGCAGTAAAACGCTGCTATAGTGTCGATATGACTGTGTACAGGTCTATTTTTAGTCGAGAACCACTCACGTGTCACAGTAAAACATAGGCTAGTCTCTGAATGGCTAGATGACACCACGCTGCAACCTCGCGTGACACGCAGGAGCAGTGCAGCAAGTGTGGCTGCTCTAACTTGTTAATATAGATGCCAGAATGTAAAGCTAGAGGTAATGGCACACACGCGCACTCCTCACGCATCTAGTGTGGCCAGCCTGTAAGGCCACTGACCAAGCTGCAGCATTTGACATGTTGGGAGTGAGAACGTGTTGACCAGGAATGCACATTTGAAAGTGTTTGATTGGCCAATCTTGAATGTATGTTTTATTAGGGCCCAAGCACTAACAGTGCGAAGTCCTGTTGCCCAATGCTAATCTAAATCTAAATCCATACATTTACATCTAAATATTTACATAAAAATATTTTTAAGTCAATCCCATACTGAATACTTAATACAAAGTTTGTTGTTTTTTTGACTTTCAGAGAGCGTCTCACCATGCTTCTTTCAAAGGCAGAACAAAAGCTACAAAGATGATATTGTTGAAAAGGGTGAAACAGACTCTCTTCAAAAGGAAACTGTTCTGTCGGGATCTGAAGATGAGAAGCAATACAACAATGGTCCACCCAAGGAGAAAAAATTTAAACAAGATTATCAAGTGCATTCATTTCCAAACCAAAGGAGTATTTATACAAAAACAACAGAGAACAAAGAGGAAGGAGTGAAGACAGTAACGCTGGTGTCTGTAGATGATGGTGGGGATTCATTCCCAAAGATCATGTTTCAGCAGTCACACGAACCCTTATCTGAAAATCCCAACCACTCATCAACAGCAGTTACTAACATCATGAATATTAACTGCTCTGGATCACATGTGAAACTTGAAATTCAAGAAATTTTACAGCTAAATACCTCTGGCAGAAAGACCACATTTGTTTTCATGAATGAGGGGGACTGTGCTGAGTCATTTTTTACGAGCAAATATGAGAGGAAACTGATACTGAGCAATGAGTCATCAGAGCAGCCTGCACAAAATGTCACCAGTCCCAATGGAAAACAAAACACAAAAGACAGATTTACATTTGGCAGCACTAATGAACATACAGAGGCTCAGAGTGATTCAACATCTGCCAGTCCAACAAAAACATGGGACAATCCAAACTACTCTCAATACTGCAGTGATCACAAACGACAAGATCACCATTCAGCAGACGTGATGTTGAATACAAATCCATTATTAAATATTAAACCTCAAGTAAAGAGGAACCGTTTTCACAAATGCTTCAGTACTGATCAGTACTGGGACATTCCTCCACCCCAAGAGTTTGCAGACATTAAATATAACTCTTTAGAGGACCTAACACATGACTTGGCTTCCTGTAGGATTGGTGCTTGTGGAGTTGCTGACCAATGGCAAAAGGACTTTTATCTGACACCTGACATAGCCTGTACTGAAGAATCTGCATGCCTGTTTTCTGAAGAAGCGGACGAAAGAGCAGCTCTGTCACATTCATTGGATCAATCATCAGAATCTGTCAACTATGAGTCCATCATCATGAGACCCTCCTTGTCTATGAACGGGTCCAGCCTCACCAAAGACTTCATCAACCATCAAAAGAGAAAATCCTGGATTAGAAACAACAGTATCGCCACTGTTGAACAAAGAGTATGTTTGTTACCAAAAAAAAGACGCCAAACATTTCCTGGAATGTCAGAGAGTCCTGGATCAATGCAAGATGATTTTCTGTTACCCTTTATGAGTGAGGGAAAGCAATCATTGCTCAGTCCATACTATACAACCACCTCTGAGGATAATCCTGATGACCTGTTCACGGTAAATGAACAATGTCAAAGACAAAGCAGCATCAGATGCCATCATAAAGGTTTCAGACAACAGGACATGGACGTAAAACAGAGCTTGTGTGAGGCCATGGGGGGTTTGGACACAGATGATTGTGGATATAAAATTGATCAAAGTGAAGTTGCAGACAGTGGATATGAGCAAGAAATGGGGGAAGTAGAATATCACAGCCCAGAGCCCCATACAGAGGAGCTCTGTCGAAGTGCCCTTGCTATACAAGTCATCCCTCCTTCCTGCAGTGGCTCAGAGGAACAAATGCTACAGAACCATCCAGTAATATCATTCCTCAACAATAAGGTCAAAAATGCAAGTCAAGAGGATTTAGTCTCAGTTTTACCCAAACACAGTAAGCCCTCAGTCATGGCCTCAACTGTTGGTGCACTTGAGGAAAGATGTCTGCCGATGGATTCAAGATCTTTGCTGGGTAGTTGTATGGAAAAACATAGTGCTTTGGAAGATCCCTGCATGTCCGCTTTGCAGGACAACAATGTTAATTCATTCAACACAACTAATGTTACAAAAGAGATTCAGTCTAAAATATGTGGAGAAAAAACAGGAAATACCAGCCTTTCTCCGACACTGATGATTAAGGAGATAAATCATCTGCAGTTGAACACAGGAAGAAGGGGTACAGATGATTCAGACAAACCTACAGTGATTGCACCATGTCCTCCTAAAGATTCTACAGACACAGAAATCAGCTCAAAAGAGCAGTTCAGTAAAAATGACAAGGCGGATAAACAGACTGTATCCAGATGTAAGTTACAGTAATGTTTGTGAGATACTTTCAAATAGCCTAAATGTTGACAACTTAGCATTCTACATAAACTCACCTATTGTGACTTTTTATTTTCATTACCAGCTTCCTTAGAAGCCAAAGAGCATCTGAAGCCTGTGCTTCATAAAGACCTGGAGAGCAGTGGCTCTGACCACTGGGCTAAGAGGCGAAAGCTCTTCAAGGAGAGCAAGCAGTGGAGCTCGGCTGGTGGAAGCTCAATAACCAGTGACATCACAGAGGAATCAGGTAACTTTAGACCATTTGTCACTATGGTGCATGGTGGTCCCATGTGCAGGACACAAACACAGGGGAGGTAGTTTTAAGACTAAAATGGTTCTCAGTGCTATTCCAGTCAGCACACACCTGAACCAAAGCCCAACAGTTCTATTTAATTCAGTCAAGACTTATCCAATATCAAACGTAATGCAATGTTGAATAAATACATAAATACATACATAAATACATACATAAATACATAAAACTTTCTTGATCCATCCCTTTATCTATTCCACAACAAGGGCCATCAGACGGTCTATAGCGCTTGGTCTAAAGAGCAAAGCACCTGTGCGTTTAGAGTGTGTCCAAGCTCATTTTGCTAGTTAAACGACAGATAATCTGGGCGCAAAGTGCGGCGCATGTCGTAAAGAGGTGTTATTTAGACTCTAGATTAGTCATGAGTGTGTTTGGGCAGAACATAAATCAAACCAATCCGAGTGTCGTCTCCCATTCCCTTTAAGAGCCAGGTGCGCCAGGACCTGACACATATTAAACAGTGGCACTCGTCTTCGATGAGGAAAAGGGATGTGATCCTCGGCTGCTGGACCCCCTGCCCCACTGCTTCACAGTCAGCTGTCCCATCAACAACTCTGTTTGACTGCATATGAAAAAATAAACTGATATTAAACAGAGGAGGATGAGGAGCACTGCAGCGTCCCTCTGTGTGTGCCAATTCTCAGTCCGTGGATCAGACAGGACGGCTCCTAAAAAGTATGATCCTGATCAATAACGGGTGGGATGAGAGGGGACAAATACGTCATTAATTAGGAAAATAATAATGACATCACCTGCATTGATCATCAAGCAGTGGCAGAAACCTTCTGTGTATCTGTACAGTAACATGCGCAGTTGCACACATCAAACAGCTGCTAAACTTATTTGATGTAGCTATTAAAACTCCTGACTCGGTTCCTTTGGAGAGTTTGTAACTACAGCTTTTAGTGTTGTTGATTAAAATCTGAGTGTATGAACGCTGTGGACCGTCCGCCGGTGTGGGCGCATCGAATGCCTAAATAGCAGGAAACAGACTGCAACTTTAAACCAGCTTTCTGTTGGTCTATGGCGCTGTCTCTTTCTGCTGCCTCAGGATAGCAACCCCCCATCAGTGCGCCAGACCACACGCCACTTTAAGAGCATCACGCCCAGGGGCGCGCAGGTGGGTGCAGGTGCACTTGCTATCAACACAACGTGGGAGCTGGGTGTGAAATGACAACTGCGTCAGTCTGAACCTAACAATGACACTTGCGCCGAGCGTAGATAGAGCCCCAAAAGTTAATGAGGTCTCTTCTGGGCTGAGATCCATCCTCCATCCAAGTTACATGAACATCCGTTAAACAGCTTTTTGTGTGATATGCTGACATACAGATCCACCAACAGACGGACACGAGTGAAAAGGACAAGGTGTGAGCAGTGTCGGCAGGAGAGCTGGTAAAGCAGGCAGGCAAACTGCTCCAGATCCTGAGGCTCAGGAAACAAACGCATGAATCCCAGGCGAAAACAAAGCAGGACGCATGATTCGGACATGACAGGGACTACGTTCATCCGGGATATTTTGTGCTAAAAAAAAAGAAAAAAAGAAAAGCATTGAAATCGTTTCAAATATTCAGAATTGAAACTGATTTTTTAAATATTTTTGACAACACTACATATTTAAAGAATGCTCCCTAAAACCTGAATATCAGCATATTGCACATGTCTTAATCAGAAAATGCTACACAAATAATTTAGAAATTCCAAATGCAATATGCTGTTTACATGGCCCTTATCAAACTCAGAACACTGTCATATTTGGAAGTATAGTGGAATATTAGTGTGCATGTAAACACACACTGACTTTGAGCACTCATTCTATCTTGCTGATCATTCATAATGAGGGTTAACAAGGGTCTTTTATTATATTTTCTCCATACTGATTTGTGTATACTCTCCTGTATTACTGTCTAGTATCAGAGGAGACTCGCTCTATGGACATGACAGTTGGAGACAATGAAGACAGGGGCTTTTATACAGAGACTTTCCATTCTTCAGCATGGATTTACCAAGGAGATGATGTAGGCTCAGGGGCCATTCCTCCCAGCCTCAACACCAGAGCCCGAGCCGTCTCAAGTAAGATGGATGGGGAATAATATTGAATCTCAGAATTTGCTTTAAGAAATGCATGCAGAGGGAATACTTGCTTCTTACACTTAGTAAGCAAACTAATACATAGGTATCTTCCTTCACTTAATCAAACTGTCTCCTCTTTTTCAGTTCGCGAGAGGACTGTCAAGATCAGCAAAGGGACAGGAGATTATCCTTGGGGCTTTCGAATACAGTTTTCTAAACCCATTGTGGTTACAGAGGTTGACACAAGTAAGTGAATTTCTGACACATCTAGGTATTGTCTGAACCAAGTGGTTTAGTTTTTCTAGATTGCTGCCATTCAGATATTTACACTACTTTGAAAATGTGAAAAATCTGAATTTCAAACTACGGCTGGCACTATACCTTTGCTGTGTACGTTAGTCTTCTTTCAAGTGAGAGCAGATGTATTCAGACCTTGAAACTACATTATACAATTTGTCTGTATTGTTAGCAGCAATATATAAATGGTAATACATGAAATGCAGTAATTGAAGAAGTACTGGCATATTAGATCTTCTTAGACCGTCTCTTGACTTTTTACCCAACTATCCCTATGAAAACATAGTTTGCATAATATTTAACACAACTACAGTACCAATATGGGTGAATGCAAATGTGAGATGGGAGACTTTCAAACAAAAAAGTTTTCCATTAGAAGAGATCAGGGCAACAATTATGGATACAGCGGTGTAGAGCAATCACCTGTAGGTAAGATATGGGAGTGTGAAGATCGATACAATTGTTATCCAAGTTTAAACCATCTATGCTCTTCAGGGTCTCGAGCAGTGGTTTAAAGGTGCAAAAAGTCTTTAGCATGTACGGGCAGAAACACAAGCATCTTTCCAAACATATAGTTAGAGTGCATCACGTACACACAGGGAGAAATGTTCTGATGGCTTGTAGTTCATCTCTCTTTCCCCATCCATCTCAGGTGTGTTATGGACTTAACTATACAAACATGGGTTAATGATTGAAAGTAACTGGACTACTATGTGTGTTCACACATTCAGTTGGAATGTCCTCTGTATGGCGGATGTTTTTGGTCATAAATAATTAATGATAAATATAAAGAAATAAAAGAAATCCAAAGAGCACAACTTGTGCATACATACAGTAAATGTTGTACTCCACACACAACACTGTATTACCTGTATTTCTTATCGTAGTGTACATAATATATGCAGCTAGTGTAAAGCAGCTTCATCAACATAGTATCATCATAAAATGCGCATGTGCTCATTTAAGACAGGGCAGACACACAAAATGTAAACTCCACACAGAGAGGCTCACCAGTGAGTTTAAGACCAGCTGGGGGCTGTGACTTCCTGTTCTGAGATCATTTGTTCACTAAGGATTGTGCTTGTTTAGCTGGTGTGATTTGTGTCTTTTTGTATCCTCTGTAAGCTAAATGTTTCCACTGTTTCAGATGGGGCTGCTGAGGAAGCAGGGTTGATGGTAGGAGACTATGTCTTAGCTGTCAACGGAACCGATGTCACCAGCATTCCTCATTCTGAGGCTGCCCATTTGGCCAGGCAAGGTATGCTGTTTCTAAGCCTGATAATGGGTCTAATCATGCCACACACTCTTGGCCTATATCCATACGTAGAGTAAAAGCCAATGTTTCAGCATTCAGAGACTACCAGAATGCTTAGCTAAGGTTAGGAACATGATGCAGGGGTTTTAGGTGACATATTTATTGTATGGCTAATAATAATGTTACAAATTAATTAGCTTAGTTTTTGACAATTTTGCCAAATTAGAAAATTGAGTGTTTCAAAATACTTAAATAGATGTTATTAATAATGTAATGTTGTTGATGTCATAGGTCCAGATCTTCTAACGCTGACCGTTGGGTCAGACATTGCTTGTGGTCCTAATACCCCCAGACCTGCATGTCGTGGTTATCTTCACAAGCGTACCCAGTCTGGTCTGATTAAAGGCTGGAGGAAGAGATGGTTTGTCCTCACACATGACTGCTGCCTTTATTACTACAGACACAAACGGGTGAGAAGCAGTCATTATCATTATGTATTCTAGTATCTGAAAACAGTGTCCTTTTGACATTACTTAATGTTCATTACAGGATGAAGGCAAGAGACGGGCTTTGTCAGCAGTAAAGCTGGAAGGGGCTGAGGTGGGACCAGATATCTCCCTGGGAAAACCCTTTGTGTTCAAGTGCCACCCTCAGTCTGGTAATCGAGTGTACTTCTTCTGTGCCACCTCCAACCAGGAGATGAAAAGGTAAAGTACAGATAAGAACTTTCTGAACCAGAGATAGTTCTAAGTATTTGTTGTATCAATTTGATCTGTTTTTACATGTATTTGAATTTGCACAAAAAGCTCAATGGAAAGACTCAAATAAAAAAAGTAGAAAATGTCTGTGACCACAACAGTGCTTAGTAGAGCACATACCTCCACCAAACCTCAGCAGTCATCTTTGATTCAGTCAAGCCTACACTAATACACCACCCATAACTGCTTAATCATGATTTAAGCTCACCAGATCTAGGATTTGCATCAAGCTAGAGTCACGCACAGATACCAGCCACCTAAATGCACCTGATTTTTTTCATCAAGATCCATGTATTATTCCCTCAGAAATCAATGAAAATGTGGAATAATGTCCTATCTCACAATATTAAAGAAAGTGAGAACAAAGTCCTGGATTCATCCCTTTGTTTGGATCTGCACCAAAAGTTAATGGGTCTATTATGGGCTAAGACCCATCCTTCAGTTTCATGGAAATCAGTTCAGTGTTTTTTGTGTAATCCTGCTGATCAACCAACCAACCAACGTACGCAGGCGAAAACAGAAACATAAATACATTTTTATGCTTGGCTAAAGGAAAAGTTGTTTTTTAAAAAGACTAAAGTTACATTCATATAGAAATCTCAATCATGTGCACTTTTGTACCGGTTGAGTTTCACACATCAAGAGTCATTTTGATAGACATCATGTCTAAGCTGTATCTTTGTGATTTTAGGTGGCTGGAAGCTATGGAGAAAGCTATTCATCCCATCACACAGGTAACATTGAAATCTGTCTACAGTATGCATGAGTGCTTGAAGTTTGTTTTTTCCAACATCAAAATCTGTGTTCTTATACAGATTATAATACTGTACACTGTACTCTTATCTCCTAGCTGTTTATTCTGTAAATGATGTCTACTATTAGCATTACTTCCACTTACACCTGCACTATACAAACCTACTTGCACTGCCTAATTTGACTGTTGCACTTGCTCATAATGTTTATATCAAAGTGTATTCAATTCACTTCATTTCATTAGTTTTTTACTAAAACAACTTTCTTTAATTAGTATTATTTATGGTGCTATTAGATATTAGCTGCTAGACAGTCCCATTAACGCAGGTGTGTGCCTCCCTTGTGTGCAGAGAGTTGGAGAGCAAACACCAACAAGCATGGATTGAAGCAGAATATTTCCTTCAATTATTTATATAAAAAAAGTAATAATTTTGACTTTTGGACATTATGCTTTGGAGTTGTTGGAAATGTTTGGATCATACTGAAACTCTGTCTCTGCCTCGATGTTAGATGTCTTTTATTTTTTCATCAGATATCTTAGTTATAATGAGACTGAGCTAGCTAAGCTTCTGTGTTTGAGGGTGTGTGCTAGAAAAAGCGTTAATGTCTCAAGAGGGACTAGAAAAAAATCTCTGTTGCTAAGTTGTTACTATGGGTCAGCCTACTTGCTGGGGCACTAAACTAAGTTTCATTATACATGTCCACTGACACAAGTGTTTTTTAGTTATTTGGCGGACCCCATGTATTTCCATTGAAACAAAGATATCATAAAAAGCTTTTTCTTTGGTTAATGATGAGCTAAGCGGACAGGGGAGGGACACTCTGCTATTATTGGTTACTTCATCTAGTAGCTTACAGTGACATAACCAATAACAGCAGCATACAAATAATTTCTGACAGAAATTTTAGTATGGGGATTTCCCATATATATAGTTAATATCAAGATATTCTCTGGTGAGTCTGTGTTTTTGTTGCAGCAGAACTGTACTTTCCCTGGTAAACACACTGACCTCTTTGGCTCGCAGCTGTGTGTCTGGGAGGCGAGCTGCCCCTCCACACAAACAGAGCTTGGACTCAGGACTTACCTTTCTTGGTTTTGGCAAAGTTGGGTTTACCGCAGGCTACTTGTGGAGGGGCAACCCACCCTTTGGATACCTGACCTGTCTCCTGTCCCTAAGCCAGAGACATTCAGCAGCTCAGAAGAAGAAGTATAACACAAGAAGTGTCGATAGGTCAAGAGGGACTTCAGCAGCCAAGGAAGTCAGTGTGTTTACTGGGGAAACTACAGGTTGCAATCCCCTATATTATCACAGGAGATTTGACCTGTAGAACAAACAGGGGTTGTTTGTTCTAAAAAGCAAACACAAGAAACCTAAAATACAGCCTCTCTATCTGACTGAACTGTTGACTCATAAGCCTTCTCATTCCCAAACCTAACCAAGTGGGTAACATAACAACCAATCACAGCAGCGCTCCCAGCAGAGTGTCCCTCCCCTGTCCCTCCGGCCCATCCCTTCTAGCATCAACCATTTTCTTTAAGCTAATTGCCCTACTAAGTAAATACATTTTGATTATCTATTATTTTGTTCATAAAAGTTGTATAATTGCATACCCGAAATATTGCTTGAATATACAGCTTTAAAGTATTAGTACATTACTCTTCACTTTACTGCTTTTTGGACTTCTGGTTTGATGCTAAGCTGCATTTTGTTGTCTCAATACCTGTACTCAATGCAATGACAAAAAGTTAAATCTAATCTAATCTGTCATAAATACAAAGGGACATTATATAGCAACATTTTTAAAAAAAAAATGCACATTGGTTTCTCTGATAGCTCAATTGGTAGAGCACTACTGTATGTGTCAGACTGTTGCTAACACTGGGTTATCACCTGTCATATGTAGCCCTCAGGCTTACACTAATTTTCTCAATTAACTCTCATGTTTCAGAACCACGTGTGGGTGGATGTCACTAGACACAACTCTAACCTGCCCCCACTGGCTGTGAAAAACCCAGAGTGTCTTGGATTGCTTCATAAGATGGACAAAAACAAGGAGATGTGGGTACAACACTACTGCATTCTTAAGGATGGTTGCCTTTTCTTGTACAGCGGTATCCGTGCAACTCATGCACATGGTACGTATATGTCTTGTTTCATTGGCATTCAAGATTTTTATTTTATATATATTTTTGTATATATTATGTTTATTATTAAATATATAAGCTGTCTTTCAACTAAATTTTACCATAGAGAATGAGTGGGAGGCAACTTCCAAGTTCAAATCGTGGCACTGGCTATTACTAAAACCTTTACTTTGGCTACTGCTACTACCACTACTTCTACTTCTACAGCCTTTATACTACCAATACTACTACTGCTGCTAATACTACTACTGCTACTACTTCAACTACTGCTGCTACTGCTGCTACAACTACTGCTAAATCACTGCTACTCCGTGGCAGAGTGGGTAAAGCACATGGTGAATTATTTCTTAGTCAGAGGTTCAAATCCTCATATCCTCGCTTAGAGAAACATTTCCAACATATGAACAACCAGGCATACACATCATTGATTGATTACACCGGCAGCAGTGTCTGAAGGGTTTTTAAATATGCTGAACAGTTAGAACTGCTTCATAAATGTTAATGCTTTCAGTTGTGGCAGGGTTGTTCCTAGTCAAGTGGACAGTGTACAGAAGTACAGGTTACCAGTTAACACACTCTGTTGGAACAACCAACTCTCTTTGACACACACTCAAATATTCACTATCTCACAAGTGCCCCAGTATCTCAATTGGTAGATTGTGGTCCTATGCGTCCTCACCACATTGGCCCATGATTTGAATCCACCCTGTTGCTAATTGCTGCATGTCATGTCCCCACTCCCTTTCTCCATTTCCTGTCTTACTTGTCCCATCACAATAAAACCATGAAGAGGAAATAAATCACATTCTTCGTACACTTTTATTCAACTTTTATACACACATACTGACATACACATAGATGTCCTGCTCAGTGGCCAAGCGGTTAGAGCATAAAGCTCATCTACACTGTACCGTAAGGTCAGCATTAAATTCTGATTATTGGTAAGGCAGTGCAATGCATTTTCTACATTTCCAGCAATGGAAATGCATTTTCCAGTTGCAAACATGACTTTGATTCCAAAAAAGTTTAGACACTGTGTTTTACACAAAATGTGATAACTTAATAACTGTTTGGACATCTACTCAATAGAATACGGTACAGAAATAATATATTTAATGTTTTATCTCACCAACTACATTGATTTCTGTAAATATATGCTTACTAACTGCCTCACATGCCATCATCCTATAGCTATTCAACCAACTATTCACTGACATTTCATCATGATGACATTAGTGAAGGACATGCTTAAACTCCAAGTTAAAGTATATTATGTTATATAGTATATTGATTGTTAAAAATTGATTAGTTCACATTGTCATCTATGTCTTCAGGTGGGATATACCTTCAAGGGTACATGGTGAGAGAGCAGCCCTATGGATCAAAAAAGTCCACAATTGAGCTGAAACCTCCATCTGATGAGTTCAAGACTTTCTACCTCTGTGCTGAAAATCCTAATGAGAACAAACGGTGAGGAACTGATTTATATCAGGGATTTATTCTAGAACCTTAGTTCCTAAAAATTTGTGAGCCTGTGGGGCAAGGTCTTTTCCTTGCATTTTAACTGTATTCCATTTAATTGTATGGTCCGTTGTGTCTTTTGTTGATGTCAAACCTCAATACCTCAATTTTGACTTACTCTTTGATCAGAGAGCTCCAAATTTAAATCAAACTGAACGGTTTTTTTTTGATGAATTGGTTTTCTTTAGGATATATGCAGATAGATTGCTTAGGCTAAGCAAGCTAGTAGTACAGGAATGGCCAAATTTCTCGACTAGCTAGGCAGCTGTGACTAGCCATGTTTGTTTACGTTGATTATCATATTGTTGGGTGATTTCTAACACGTGAATGAGACATAAAGTGGTTGGATACGGTTGACAATGATGTTCCTGAGCCTGTTGTTCAGCAGCTAGCCTGGTTAGCACAACGATCAGAGCCACTGCAGGAACAACAGACTCATTCAGTGGCTAACCCACTTAGCACAAAGCACACATCTGCAGCAGTAAGGACTACCTGCTGTGCTGGGTAGCCTTTTCAGACTGAGATCTGTTTGTGATGGCTATTTTGCTTGTGTTTATATGATTGTGGCATTTGTTTGTTTGTTGAGTGATTTATTAGGCTAAAAGAGCTAAGAGAGCTTGTTGAACATAGCAAACTAGCCATTCACACACATCTCTCCGCTTTCCAGCCAGAGCTATGGGGAAGCTGGTGTAGTCAGGTGGTGCACAATCATGTGTTTCGGAGGACCGACTTTGGATGGAGGCCTGAAGGGAGGGGTGGGATTTGTTTTGGTTGGATACCATCAAAATTGAGCTTGCTGTTGCTGGTTTCACTCCAGTGAGTGAGGAAAATGCCAGTTGAAGACAATAATAACAAATGTTGTCAAGTTGATGTTTCTGATGTTCTTTACAGATGGATCATAGCTATCAAAGCTTCAATAAAGAAATGGCTGCCTTTACATAAGGCCCTTCAAGACTACCTGAATCAACCACCAGAGGAGACCAGAATGTGAGGCAGTGTGCTCTGTGAATACTGACAGCAGCCTACCTCACCCTGTGGACCACTGGATGAATCTCCGGTTTGCCCTCTGTTCCCTGTGCTGCCAGTTTGTCATATAGGAAAATACCACTCAGGAAAATCTTTACTATGCAAAGCAACTGGATTCACATGATCAGTTGATAAGGCGACCTCATGAATCCTTCTTGCCAGGCTTCAGGTTATGCACCTGTGGTCGAACCACAGTGTTTCAGACCAATCAGTGTCCTATGAGGAACTACTAGCAACTACAGGCATGGTTTAGGTGTGAGTGTGACAGCCAGTGGGAGAAGTGTCTGAAAATTATAATGGCTGCTCCTAAAGAGTTTAGCATAGCTGCTGCAACATCAGATATATCAGATATGGAGAGTTTTTCTGCTGAGTGTATTTCATTGAAGAAAAGAGCAACAAACTGCTGAAAAGATGTCATGGACTGTTCTGGACATTTGGGTTTGTTGGATGTTAATGACTTGCAACTAGACTTGACCTAAGACATGATAACTCAAATGGCTTGTCTGTGTTCATTTTATGTTATCAGTTTAGTTTTGTAGGTTTTTTAAGTCTGGCAGTCAGTATTCACTGTATAAAAGTGACCGAGAAGAAATTACGAAGTGAACAAGCAATAACAGCTTGTTATTTGATTTTCGTTTAAATACATTTACATAACAAAATATCAATAATTACAATACAAATTCAAAACATTTTTCTACTCTTTGAGACTCGATACTGCAGGTTAGACTGCAGTATCTTGGGATGGGGATTTACTTGAATTGGGACTTGACTTGCCTTATCTAAGGACCTACTGACTTGACCTGACTTAACTTACCCAAGAAAAAAATGACTTGGGACTTGCTTGAGAAATGGACCAAATGACTTGAGTCACATGTCTGGTATGTAATTAGCTTTAATGTGCTGACAGTACTGCGTGAACTTTAATTTTTAACCAAACTTGACAAACAACAATGAAAATACTGACGTCATTGATTTCTCCATCAACTTGTGCACTCATTGCCCTCTAATCTCAGACATGCTGTGTTGGGAATTTCAAAAAACGTTTGGAATTCTTGTTATGAAATACTGACTTTTGTATGCTTTTATACTGATTCTGTTTTTCTGCTATAATGTAATAATGTCATTCAGACTATAAATGTGCTATAATGCTTTTGATACTGCTTTTACTCACTGCATAACAGATAGTAATGTATCAGTGTGTTAGCCAAATAAATCCAATCAAATCCTGACTAAATAAACTTAATTTCTATGTAATTATTATTCTTTGCAGCTGGCTGTGAAGAGAGATCCCTTCCAAGTGTGATTCCAACCTAAGTGATGGTACACAAAATCTGCTTCACAAAAGCTAAAGCTACACTCCTGCAGTGAGAGATGAAGAGAGTAGCATCCAAGGTGACAGTCTTTTTAGTACCAGTGTCCCTCTTTGTGTTACTCTCTCTCTCCAACAGACCAGAAAGGAAACATTGTGCAGGGGGAAAAGAAGGCAAGGCAAGGCAAGTTTATTTGTATAGCACAATTCATACACAAGGCAACTCAGAGTGCTTTACAGGATCATAAGTAGACATGAAAAATTGCATATAAAAAAACACATTTAAAAACAAGTTAGAATACATCAAGAAACAAAACATTAAAACAAGTTAAGAGAAAGGGAAGTAGGCTAAAATAGAAAAGGTTTAAAAGATACAAGACTAGAAAATAAAAATCACAGTGCAGTTAAAAGCTTTAAAATGGCTTCAGTGAAAAACAGCGGCAAACAGAAAGGTCTTCAGTCTTGATTTAATGGAGGTGAGAGTTGGAGCAGACCTGCAGTTTTCAGGAAGTTTATTCCAGATACGTGGCGCATAATAACTGAACGCTGCTTCTCCATGTTTAGTTCTGACTTTAGGGACTAAAAGCAGACCTGTACCAGAAGACCTCAGAGGTCTGGATGGTTCATAACTTGGCAGCAGATTAGAAATATATCTTGGCCCGAAACCGTTCAGTGCTTTATAAACCAATAGCAGGATTTTGAAATCTATTCTTTGACTGACAGGAAGCCAGTGTAAAGATCCAACAACCCGAGTGATGTGATCTACTTTTTTGGTTCTTGTTAGGACTCGATCAGCAGCATTCTGAATCTGCTGCAGCTGTCTGATGGATTTTTTAGAGTCCTGTTAAGACACTGTTACAGTAGTCGAGTCTGCTGAAGCTAAATAATAGGAAGAATAGGAATTTCACATTAGAAAGACATGATACCCACTTAATGTGACCAAGTCTCATTCTATATCCACAACTTTAAAAAACCTGTTTGTTCAGTGTGTGAACTATGGATTTAGTCTCCCATCACTTTTGTTAGAAGTGTGTGACAAAGTGATCATCTCACAGGGAGTATGAGCAGAATGAATGATGTTACCCAATAACTGTGTTAGTGCACATGTGAGCTTGTGAATCATTTTTAACATAGACCTGGAAATGTGAACCTATCCTTTTAGATTCAAAACAGTAGCTAAGGGTGAAATATCCAACATTCACTACCAGATATCACACTCAAAAAAAAAAAGCCAAGAGAGCTCGTGGTTGATGATGATTTGAATCATTACATCAGATACTCACTTTTTTATGCAAACATTGACTGCAAAGAATGTATAGTGTGTAATAGACCAACTGAACACAACTACACAACTACCAGCCACCTCGAGAGTTAGAGTAATTAAATATGACCTCAAGGGTCTCCGGCTCTTTCTCTAATATATTTTGGCTTCCTATGTGCTACTTTTGCTTAATCAAATCATACATACATTGCAGTTTTTTCTACATTGCATACACACAAAAACTTTGAACCATGCACAATATGCTAAAAAAAACTCAAGGCTCATGTATCCAAAACTAAACTCCAGACTTCCGAATCAAAATCAAATACACTCAAATCTAAAACTCTAAACGCAAATCACATTATTTAAGACACTTTGTTTACCGAAAAAAACACTGGCCTGAAGAATGCCACTTCCCAAGCACCAGTTAGTTTCACTCACTTCTCACCTGTTCAAAACTCAATTGATGAATAACTTGAGTCACCTGTCAGAGCGTGAAAGAGGCCTCAGGTGACTGCTCTGTTGGGAGGAAAAGTGGAGCATTATGGAGAACAGAGAGGAAGAGGGAGGTGAGCCAGTATTTTTAATGAAATTGGCGCAACTTTGTTTTTAACTCGAACAATGTTGCAGTATCAACTATAGGTTTACAGTATGACTCTGGGTAGCTGCTTGTGAGTTCAGACAAATTTGAGCTAATTGGAAAGACAACTTTGCATTGTATCCAATTCTGATACAATTATTGTTAGGGTTGCACCGATACCATTTTTTTCAAACCGAGTACGAGTATTTTCATTTGTGTACTTGCCGATACCGAGTACCGATAGCGATATTTCTACCACAAAAAACTATTCGGTTACAGATGCACTGAATTGGAAGATAGATTTATTTTCTTCTCTGTTTGTTACAACAAATGATAATAAATTAAATAAATATAAATATAAATAATAATAATAATTTCCTGTTGTCAACAAAAAGCCTCCACATTGGCACTGCCTCCCCTTTTAACAAAATGAAACTTGACAAAATATCAATGAAATTTGATAAATTAAACAATAAAAACTTATTACACAGTTAACACAGTCAACTTAATATCTCAATTAAACTATTGCACCACTATTGTCTCCACATTTGAATCAGTGTGATATATATTGAAATAGTCTAGTAGACGTATCAACGACTGCATGTAATCAAGAACTGACTGTCAAATCAAATAAAGAACGAACATTTCAAAAACATTACGACAATATTTATTGTCACTTAACATTTAATTATACAGATATATAATACTGTAGGTATGTATTATGTTCTTCTCTCTTTATGGAAAAGAAGGGCTGCATTTAAAAATAAAATAGTAAAATAGTGAAAATAAATAAAATAGCTTTTTAAAAATTGTGCATCTTAAAATAAAGTTAAATAAAGTAAAATAAATATAGTTTTTGAAAAATAACATTTCTGTTTCTGTTTCCCCTCAAGTCAGGTTTCAGCTACTGCACTCTTGCACTCCTGGACAACCCCTCCATCAGTAAATGGCTTTTTGTATTGACCCAAAATCCAAGCGACTCTGGGGGAACATTCATTAGCTCTTAGAGAGCGGCATGTGGAGTTATGTTTCTCTGTCTCCGGCTCACCGTCTCTCTGTCTTCTCTCCCTGTATCGCTCACTCGTCTTTCTGTCTGTCACTCGCTTCTCACCTCTTTCATCTGTCTGTATTGAGAGTTGCAATGTTTATTGCCTGGAATGCACAGATTTGATTGGCTGAGTAGCATCACGTGGGATGGCTTAACTCGCATGCAATTGGTCAGTGGAGTTCCTGATCAGCTAAACCGGCGGCGCTGGTCAAAATAGAAGCGGCCCATCAAAATGTAAAATACCAGAGCCCGTCTGCGGAGAGCCTTGGCACTTCCTATACGCCCCATTGTACCGATCTTGGTTGCAGTTCCATTAGACATCCACTGGGGGTGATCGCAGGCGAGAGCAGATTGAATGGGGGTCTATAGAGCTAGATGGATAAATTTATCTCTTTCACCTGCTTGTCGTTGAAACATCACAGATTTTAT
Source organism: Lagodon rhomboides (assembly GCA_039737535.1). Taxonomy (NCBI): domain Eukaryota; kingdom Metazoa; phylum Chordata; class Actinopteri; order Spariformes; family Sparidae; genus Lagodon; species Lagodon rhomboides. Next base: position 28,952,633 of record CM077800.1, read on the forward strand.
TGTAGATTCCGAGAGATCAATATAGATTATAGGTCAAAAGTCGAATGAATGAGTACTTATGTCCTTTTGATTTCTTACAGGTCGGGCCGTTGTTGGCCTGAACACGCTAGCATTCTGCTAATGAATGCTGATTGGTCAGTGACGGACTTGCGACTGATTACGACCAGCGACCCCCGCTTGACGGCATCTGAAGCTAAAGCAGAATCAGAAACATAACCTTAAGGAGAATCTAACTTGTGTACGAACCGAAAGAGCCTTACCTCTAACAACAGCAGGTGTTTTCGTTGCAGATGCCACGAGAAGAAAGGAAGCCATGATGCAGAAGTGCCGAAGTGATTCAGAAACTGCCGTAAAGCAGCACCTCTGACAGCATGAAAATATGTGACGTCATCGCATTTTTTGAACAGCTTTTTAGAATTGATAAGTGACCTTAAAAAATGCAATATTCAGCTGAGTGTATTATCTTAGCCCCCCCGTTTGAATGCAACTTTCAAATTATTTGACAAACAATGACATCGTAAGAAAAGTGTATTCTGAGGGTAAAACCCCATAGCCTCCATTCATTCTGCACTCGCCTGCGAGCGCCCCGCGTGGACAGAGACTATTACCGCAACCAGTCCAGAAAACCGCAACTAACCAGCCAGTGCCAATTCTCTTCCTATTAGACATTCTCTGAAAATACTTATACTCCGTTCAGGACGGCGTCTGGGTCCGGACCCGGACCGCAGTCCGCCTGTCTGAAATGAAAACAAGAAATGACAAGCCGCCCTCTGATCGCAGTCTTCAGTTTCATGCAATGTACGGCCTAATGCAATAACGTGGCATCGGTGAATTTTTGCGAGTACGAGTATATGAGGGCAGTGTCGGCCCGATACCCGATGCCAGTATCGGTATCAGCCCATCCCTAAATATTGTGTCAATGCAGTATTTATTTGGATATTTGACATCTTTGCAGTATTGTATTACGGAATGGGAACAGACAGCACACATGCTGCATGTACTGTACTATTGCAACCTATTTTGGTTTTCAGATTTGTGTTTAGAGATTTGAGGAACCAAGCTGTAGTTTCAGGAGATGTGAGGTACATTTAATGCTTAGTGAGTGACTATGAATAATTCATGTATTTTCATGATTTAATATCTTAATTTCACTCACTTCACATGATGTTCTTTGATATGGCAACAACTGGATGTGCTTATCCAGCCCTTATACATGCCAACTTTTATTTCAAATAGACTCCAGTGTTGCTTTACTTCTTTGGGATTTCTTTCTCTAATTATTGCCTCTTCTTTTGATGCAAAAGCACATACTGTTATTTGTTGTTTAATTGCAACTCTCTTATAATGTAGCCTTTTTGCCTGTTCACACACATTACTTTCTTTATTGAAACACTATCCACTGACAGTGAGTAAAATTGATTTCATTTTGGGGAATGGAGTAACGGTTGTAATATGCTTTATTGTATATTCACCTTTCTTTGCCATACATACACGATCAGTGTCCATGCTAGACTTTTAGCAACTTTATGAGTTATCCTTTTTTTAAATCAGATCTCATGTGTTTGCAGAATGCCACCCATGGCTGCTATATAACTCAGACGGAATGTGTGTTTGCCAGAACCTGATGAAGACCTAGATTAAGTATGTGTTGGTCTGCATGATTGCCAATATGTCTAAAAACCAAAGCCATGATATTATTATTCACCTGAAGACAGAATGCCTTTTTTCCCATGGTTGTCTTCACCCCTCCAACTTCCTGGATCTAGGTTCTTTCTAGTTTTACCTGCTCCACCAAAGAGCATTTGTCGGATCAGCTATCACAGACATGAAGCACTTCCATATTTCATTGTAAACAGTTGTACATTTCTGTCTCTGGTGAATCCCAGCTAAGACAGAAATAAACACTGACTCCCCCGTACATCTGACCTTGGAACACTGTGGCGAATGGGCTCAAAGTAAAACACAGATTGCACAAATGTTACTGAGATAGCTTCATTTTCTTCAACTGAACAATTTATAAGATGCCACAGTCACATAAAAAATTCAACATAGAGGCGTCAAATGTTGAAAATGAAAAAATACTTTTCTATTGCTTTAGTGTAATAGAAAACACAGATGTTCTGAGAGACAGAGAAATGACAGTTTCCTTCAAAGCAGCACTAAATATTGTGCAAAAAACTCAAGGGATGTACAGATGATTTTTATAGAACTGAAGTGTTCACATGGCTTTGCTTATGTACAATACTGTAGTGTTCATATGAGGCGACCAGAGTTTAGTGTTAACATTTAAATGATGCCATGGTGGTGACAATATCATAGTGTACTGATGTTTCAAAAGACAGTCTGTAGTAGATGTCTAACAGTGCAATCAGGTGCAGAAAACTTCACACCCATTAGCAGGTGGATGGGGAACATACATCTCTATACTGTTCTTCAGTATGGTTTTCTAACCCCAACATAGTCGCAACCCTATCTGCCAGCAATGACCAATAAACAGAGGCAAGAAAAGACTGAGGTGATACTCTTTTTATCTTTCTGGGTTGTGTGGGAACTATGTTATTCCCCATCTGAAGCAGGTGATACTGCAGGAGTGGTTTAAATGGTTTCTTACCTCCGACCATACAAACTGGCCCATGAAAGAGGGTTAGGGACACTGTAAAAAGAAAAATGGGATCTGAGCTCTGATTCCTCTTTCAGAATTCTGAGATTAAAGTCAGAAATCTGAATCTGAGAAAAATCTGAATTCTGTAATATTAGTGGCCCTAATCCTCGTCATACTGGTTGATACTGATACCAACATGAATTCAAGCTGATTGAAAGTTGCTGCACTCTGTAAAGGACGATGTCACTCGAAGACTGATAAAGTTGTTTGTTTTTTTTCTCAAATCTATCTTGATACAATATGCCATATGCATGCATGTTGATAGAGATACTGATGGTTATTCATCCTGTCTGCTCTGGCCCCATCAAACGATCTGTAAGAGAGGGCCAATCAGCAGCCCTCACTCAAACAGCAGTTCATCAACTGGAACGTGGATTCTCTCCCACCTTTACAATGCAGTCACATTAGGAAAGGATCCTTTTGGGCGTCCAGGTGACAAGTGGTCTAAGGAACTGACAATGTAATCAGGAGGTACCTTGTTTGAGTCCAGTTGGAGGACGTTTGTTGCCTGTCATCCCTCCTCCCTCCCTCTCTCTGACTCCTCTAACACTAGCTACTGAGAAAAAAGGTTATAATGCCACGAAAAAATACTTTAATAGATTTTAAAAAGTGAGGGATCATAGTATCATCATTATTGGCAGAGGTAATGATACTTTGAATGTACACACGGCATTTGAGTATTCTGCTGAGACGGACGTAATACACACATCTCTATCCATCCTGTAATTAACAGACTTTGAATTAAGTATCACTAAGCTTTTTTACCCATAGCCATCTTGTGGTAAATGGTTTAGTTGAAAAACTTATTCATATTGACTGACAACAACAAAATAGCAATAAATCAATAAATTACATGTAGTAGGATAATGAAAGTATTACCTTTCTAATGTGACAGTTGTAAGCAGTGCCAAAATCTGACAAAACTTCCACCAACACAACTCCTCACAGATAAGCAGCAACTGATAGCAGTGGTGCATTCTAAAGCCCATACAGTATGTGTGCTTTTATCAGCTGCAAACTGATATATCAGTGCATCTCCATACAGTACACACATCACTGTCAATAAATAGGTTCACCAGTTATTGCTAAATTCCTATAGTTCACATTTTTTTTTACCTCAACACCCTCGTAACATTGAGAGGAGTAAGTAAGGATTTTCTTCACAACATTATGTGTACAGTACAAGGTAAAACCCCAAGTTAATAATATAACAAGATTATCAGACTGTCTTCTTAAAGAACTGTTTCTAATCTGAGTAGAAAGAAACCAAGCTGGAAATAGCACCTAAATCCCCAAGAGGGTGAAAGACGCATAAAAAAGGCCTTCCACTATACTTTCATGTCTTGTTTCTGGTAAACATGCGCTCCCCTCGCAGGGTGAGGTGCTGCAGTTGGTACTGTAACACCTCAGTGTCTGATGACTCTTTGATACTAATTTTGTCCAGATTAAGGTAGTCCAGAGACTTGGACTGAGCCCTCTTCCCCTTAAGCAGACACAGTGGTAATGGGGCATGCAGACTCCTTCCTGGCTCCAAGTGGGTCAGGGACCTGAGGAAGGTGTCGCTCGAGCTGGGCATACGCCTCCGTCTCCTCCCGTTGGCAGCAGGAATGTCATATGGTTGGTAGTAGCGACTTTTGCCTTTAAAGATTCGTGAAGACCGGTGGATGCCCAAGTCCACAGACTTGGGAACAGTGCTCTGGATGGTGCTGGTCATGGCCTCTGCTACAGAGCCCTTCTCTGGAGTGCCTTCTGACCACTGGTGGGCCAGCTTGAGCAGCTCCTCACCAGTGGTGAATCCTACTAGATAGTTTGAGTCCATGTGGAGGATCTGGTATCCTGCAACAGTACCCCTGATGGGTGAACAGGGGGTGCTGGCACAGCGAGGTCTCTCTGCTTCGGGTTTCAATGAAGCTTTGATCTCAGCTGCAGGGAGAATGGAGACGTGCGCTCTGGACACTCCACTTATATCCATTTCCATCCTGATAGACATCTCCTGATTGATAAAAGAGAGAGAAAAAACATACCTTGCATCACTCTTGTAATACAGCAGTTATACAAACACTCTAATGCCATAACTACGGAACATCTGACGGCATAAGACCCACTCCCTCCTAAAATGCGGGGTCAGTTCTAACCTTCACTTTAAGATCGATGAGTAATTCAAGTATGATCATTATTTTTTTGATTCTGCTAAGTCCATTTCTATTGAAGAGGAAATAAAGAAAAGAAAAGAAAAATCAAAGCAGTCCATTTACAAATATAGATATAGATTTGCACAGTTTGGTTACAAAGTAAAAGAGAGATACAGAAGGCTGGGTTACAAGCAGTCAAAAATCAGATTACAATTAGGTATGGCATATATGTAAAAATGCGAATGTGGCCTCTAACTCAGCTGCAATGTTATGTCTCTAGGAAAGGTACAACAATTCATTATTTGAATTCATGTTTGCTTTTTACATGCTAAGAGAAAAAAAGATAGCCAATGTTCGAAAACATTCAGAATTTCACATGGCCTTTGACCTTACAGATTCGGCATAGATTATTAAGATATTAATTCATTATTGTTCCTTTCATTAAAAAAAAAATGGCAGTAAAAGTTCAAAGACAACACTTTGCTTTGACAGTTTGACCAAAAAAATAATCATATTATTTTTGTAACCTCAGGCAGGCAAGGTGGTCAGCTGCTCCCAGGTGTGCTGGAGCCACGCCTCAGCATGGCTGTTCAGAGCAGCATAAAGGAAGAAGCTGCAGCAGGAGAATGGCTTTTAAATAGTATTATACCGATGAATTAACAGGGCAAAGTGCAGCGGCCTGTCGGCCACAGTGGTGAAGTCATCAGCTGACACTGAGCTGGCAGAGAGCAGCAGGTGTGTCTGTTGTGTTGGTGCTAACAAGTTTGACAATAGATACACACGGTTGCCATTTAATGCTTTAAAACTCCTACTGCTATATCAATCTATAATTAAAATATAATATGACATTGTAGGAACACATGTCCTCCATCTCTGGATTTCACAAAAAGCTTGTGTCTAAATATGAATTACTCCTCCTCATTTCTGCCAGGGCAAGCCAATCAGAGGCAGCGTTGGCTTAGCATGTCATGACATGTTTCATGCCTTTTTTCAAGGAAAATAAGATAACATTTATATTATATAGGTCGTTTTTTTAATTAAAAAAAGTATTTCATGTTATTAGCCAAAATTGTAGTTTGTAAAATGAGTAGTTAAACTACAAAAAATGACCCAAAAAGTAGTTGAAATACTTGATGCAGCACAACATATGAATGTAGTTTAACTAGTAAAGTTACAGTAAATAGTAGATAAGCTATGTAGAAGATCTACATGTAGTTCAAGTCTCCCCAACACTGCTCAGATGGCTTCTGACTGGGTTTCTCAATGTGAGGTCATCTGTCCCCTCAGAGGTGAGGCAGGAGCTGTTCAGCATCCTGCAGTCATCACTGTTTGCACTGTCGCTCTGACAGAAACCCTACCTGTCTCACCCAGCACAGAAAACTGTCTCCCATCACTACCAAACAGAGTCAACTGTCTGCCAACATCTCTGCCAGCCAGCGGCTGACATACATCCCCAGGCTGGATGGTCTTTGTCTCCGCATCACATGTCCATAACACAGTGCTCAGCCTCACAAGCTTTGCACAGTTAGCTGGCTAGCTAGACTGCGCAAGCTAAGCTAGGAAGACACAGACAACAATGCCACAAGTAAAAGAAACACACTAACAGCGGGCCGCCAACATAACCAAGTGTCTGTGTTCACCTAACTCCAAAGTTTAGCAAGATAATCAGAAATGGACACGAAGACACAACGTTAGTACATTGAGTAACAACAATCTTTTCACTTTCTCTGCCACAAACGCCAACTACTCCTGCCTCACCGTCACAGCGACTCTGAGGGACACGCCACGTTAGCGCGTCTCTAGTAGGGACATACCACAAATGGGTTACTGCCATTTCCCCGCTAAGCCCCGCCTGTTGTCCACTTTATACCGTCAACAAGTTGGTTTTTTGTTTGTTTGTTTTTTTACAAATTTTAAGACATTTACAGTCCAAGATGCATTTTGTGTAGAATACATAGAGTTGCACTTGTGTGTCACATTTTGTGTCAATCAGGCCTAGTTTGCGAGGGGCGTGGCCTGTCAGAAGTGGTAGTTTGGGCTCTTTATTACAGCGCGGTGATCGAGCCAATTGGTCTCATATTGAAGCACATAACTTCCAGTTATTGTGTCACGTTTCTAGGTCATCCCAGCTCAGGACAATTTGAGCCACGGTATAATAGTAATAATAATATTAATAATAAACTGAGACACTATAGGGTTCTGCCCTTTAGGGGCTTGAGTCTGATTTCATTCTGCTATGCACGCAATAATAAGTAGGCCTAGTCATTTTGTTGCTTTGCACAGGTGCATGAGAACAACCTACTGTCACTGCCATCATTTCCTTACAGAGCAAAGTGCTGACAGTGTGTTCAGCGGATCTTCAGTGAGGGACAGCATTTTTTAAAAGACATGTTGCTGTTGTCATGTTCAATGACATGAACACAACAGATTCAATCAAATACTAAACTACTCAACTAAATAGGGAGGGCGTGGGTTAATCTAACAATCCAATGTTATATTATAAAAACATTTATTATAATTTTTTACCGTTTAACCGCTGTCTTTATTTGAAAAGCTGTCATAATTAAACCAAAGTGTGGATGGAAGAGCACACAGATGACAGCGACTAGAAGCCGCAGCAGAGTGCGCATGAGCGCATGGCGCGGCTCGACCGTGCCACACTGAGCCAGGAGCGGAGGGCCGCCCGCTGCAGGACCGGGCTCTGCATGCCAGGCTTCACACACACACACACACACACACCGCACAAACACGCCATAATAGCAGTGATGCTAGCTGCTTATTAGCTATCGACTTATTTGAAGCTGTATGAAAGATAACGTCCCACATAAAAGATGGCTGTTAGAGGGGACCACAGGCCAGGTCCATCTTGGCCGCTGATCATTGTGAGGCCAGCACAGCCACAAGAAACAAAACCGTCGAACACGATATTTCCATGACCGTGCAAGCCTTCAGAAATTCAACGCACGGATCGTTTTAAACAACGATCGCTTCAGATTGTCAGGATCAGGTCCTGGGTGGATGATGACAGCCGCCTGGAAGGATGCGGGACGCTGATCGTCGCTGTTGAATCCTCATCAAATATCTCTCGGTATCATAACCGATGACGAAACTGACTGGATTAAAACATCACAAAATACAAACTTGTTTGATTGCGGAGAATCCGATGTTCAACCTCCCCGTTCTGTCGTCTCCAGCCTCCGGTTCCTCTCACGCCTGTGTTCCGTCAACAGCAGCCAAAGGGATAGCCTACTTCCGGTCTAACGTTACTGTCCACCGAACAGCGATGACACACTCTTTTGTATTTTTCTGTGGTTCTATCAAAGATGATATAATGGTAACAGTTTGTAAGTAGAAAAGGGAAAACAAAAGAAGTGACGTTTCTGCTCAACACTCTATTCACAGCTTACATAAGATGATCTGCTCTGATCCAGTTACAGTAATTCCACCATTATATCACCAGCCTGAAAGATCAGTAGAAGATAGGAGATGATAGAAGAAAATGCTCATGGCATGTTAACATTGTGATTTACCAAGTTATAATGATGAGATAATACATTTAAATTGTGAAAAAGAAAAGCCTACAATCAATTAATAAGGTCAACTTTGTCCAGTCAATATTGTACTTTTGGAAGGAGAAGAATGTTGGACCAAATCCATATTTGCGTGTGTCGAACGAAAAAACTTAAAGGGATAGTTCAGGTTTTTGATGTGGGGCTGTATGAGGTGTGTGAAGCAGTGCATGATACCAGAACTGTTAATGGTAACAGCAGCAAGACGTAGCTTAGCCTCCTTCAATGGAGCCCACCTACAAATGATATATGGGTTTTAGTATGCGCTATATTTTTAAACCGTTTTGCCGCTTTACACTGTTGTCTCATCTGTGACGGCAAACACAGCTGAGCCGGTGCAGTTGTACATTTGAGGAAATGTAGTGCCAACAGAAAGAGCTGTCTGACAGCAATGTAAAGTGGCCAAAATATTTTAGGTGGGCCTTCTTTAAGGTGGCCAAAATGTGTCTTCCTGCTGGTATCGTTTCCAGCAGCACAATGCCCTGCTCCACACCTACCTCATGCAACCACACATCTAAAACCAACAGAAACACATTCTTTTGTCCACTTGATATTCTGCTCATACACTGCATATTCAAACTAATTTCCACAAACACACATACAGCAACTCTTATGTCGGTAGTTCTCCTGTTTGGTCAGTAGGGGCTCACACCTAGTTTTTGCCATTAATTGGCCCTGCTCATCACAAAGCCGGAAATCTCACTTGGTTAAATGCTGAGGGGATTCCCTACTACATACGACTACAATAAACCTCCAGAAGGCACACTAATAAATGTCATTCTACCATTTGTTGGGTTGATTTCAGCTTTATTGGACGGTACAGTATATAGTAAGTTTATACATCCATGTTTTATTAAGGTTCAAGGTTAAAGTCATTTTACAGACCAGGTTGCAAAATGAAATTTAAGCTCCTTTATGCTACATAGGAGAATCAAAACAAAACAATCTTATGGAGTGGAGAGGTGAGGATGAGTCCAGGTTTCTCACAGTCTGAGGAGTGAAGCTGCTCTCTAGTCTGCTGGGACGGCAGCAGATACTTGTGTATCTTTTGCCAGATGGCAGCGGGGTGAACAGACTGCGGCTGGGCTGGCCGTCGTCTCGCTCTGGCTCTGTGTAGACGTCTCAATTATCCAATGTCACTGTTGCCCAGTGTATGAGTACCCATGATGTTCTGGTATTATCTGTGCTAAATGGAGGACCATCTATGTTGAGAAAATGAGGTGTCTATAAAGACGGACAAAGACTATGGCATTAATCATTAACGCTTCCCTAAGTGTTGTTGTGGTTTTAGCTAACTTCCTGTCTGTTTTGCAGCTAACAATGCCCTTCCTTCTCTCTACGTCGCCACTTGCATGACTCCTTTTTTTTTTTTTTCTTCCGAGGCAGCTCTCTTTGCCTATTTCTTTCATTCATGCATTTTTCAGCGCTCAGGCTGTTTGATAGTGTAAGCAATCACCGCTACAGAATTGGTAACTTTCCCTGTTTCACCATTGCTGGTGTAAGTACCAGAGCAGACAGGAGGACCCTGCTCTCTCTGCTGACTCTTTATGGAGTTCTCTTTCCTGATTTGATAAAGCAGGCAGTGATACAACAGCATTTCTTTTCTGTTTTTACTCCATGAGCAGGGGGAGAAGAGATGTGGGTTAATGACCAAACACTCTGTAACACTTATTTTAATAAAAATAAATCACTCACAGCAGTACAGCAGAGTTTACAGGTCTTGAGGAGTACTACTGGATATGTGCCTCCTGAGCAAGCTGCATGTAATCTGATAAATTCCCTCCAGTGATGTCAATCAGTTGCTAAATTGAATTGTGGGTAATATAGGCTCCAGGTTTTGAAAAGCAGTCCACAGTTCTGCACTGCACTCATTAGACAGTATAAAACGAAATGATCAAGGCAACAGAACCAGAAACCTCACCTTTTTAATTCCACGCATTCTCCTTCCTGTTCTAAACCTAGCAAATACATTACCCACAATGCGACTAAGCCACTGAGAGACATTACTGGAAGCAATTTATCAGATTACACCAATTTTTCACATGAAAAGTGTGTTCAGAGGCAACAGCATGTAGTTACCATTTAACAGTTCTTTCTGCCTGGTAATTGAATGCAACTTAGATGTATGTAGCAACACTTAACCAGCCCCTTTGTGCTTTCGTTCTGACTGTGGCAGAGGACACATCACGCTGACAGCAGAGCCGAAAGATGACATCAGTCTTTATTTTTGTCATCCCATTAATACAATCATTCAGATGCCTTAACTCAATAGTAAACATTTTCACATCTTCTCATACTGCAGCTAAAATTAATGTATACTTTTCAAGGTTCAAATACTAACAACATTTTATTTTCTGTCTTCATCGAGGAAACAAAAAACTGACAAATGTGTTTAAATGAGTTCCATAAATAGTCCCTGATGATGCCCAGTAGAGCCCAAGGCACTAAAACATCATAAAAGCAAAGCTTCAACATAGAACATTATAAACATCATATAATTCTGAGAAACCCAGTCTCAGAGGTTTAAGTGTTTGTGTACTGTAAATATGAAACATAAAAACTAACTGGACACCATTACAACAATCTGAATGGTAATCAACAATCTGAATGAACTGTGAAATCAAATTATAACATTTTTGATGCAATCTATTTAAACTCCTATTGAACATCCACGGATATTCAAACACACTGTTTTATATAATAACACAAGTACCAATGGAACACGAGGAGAAAATCCTGAATGAGAGCTTGTTTTTAAACAGACAAGAAACAGGAGAAGACAATAGTTGAACTCTGGCTTTCAAATAAATCAGTCAGTCTTCCATTGCCCGGCCATCTCACCTTAACTGGTAGTGCAGTGTTGTAGTGCTGTTTAAGGCAAAGTAGAAATAATACATGCAATATGTTAAAGATCCCTTTTCTTCTTGATAGAAAAGCAGATGTTTCTATTAATATACAGCGAATGAGTGTAGGTAGGGCAGAATTGGTTGAGAAAGAACAAACCCTGGTGAGTGTTGTGCAGGAAAGTGATGTGTTGCTACCTTTTATTGAACTTGACTCTCAGAGTTTCTCTCCCACAGCATCAGTAGCTGGTTGCCTGCTTGGGGCTCTAACTCCTATGTGAGACAAAAACAGAAAGAGATATGTAAGGGTTAGGGTTAGGGTTAGGGTTCTCAGTTAGGGTTACAACAATTGTATTTTCTTATTTTTTCAGGGTGCAGGGTTTGTAGTTTTGCGGAAGACATTTTAATCAGAACTGACTGATTTTTTATGCCCAACTGAATAAACAAACTGACCATAAAGGACAACACAATGTATACTGCCACCTTTCAAGCTTCAAACAGTGTTCTGGGGACCTCATTTTCCTGGGTGTAATGTGAAGGGCAAGGCCCAACAGTCCCCTTTAATTCAATCAAGCCTAATTCAGTATCAAATAACCCATGTTTAATTACGCCAGATCTGGGGTCTTATTTGTAAATGTTGGATATGCAGAAAACAGAGCCTGAACGAGCCGTAAACCACTTCCCACGCAAAAGTTGTGATCTTTAAAGACAAACCTCACAGCAGAATGTGCACACCTGCAAGCAAACTCTGACCCAGGCATCTGATCATTTTGGAGGCAAGGTGAATTGGCGACACAGATGGTGAGGTGGAGTATTGTAGCCGGATTGTAGAAATTACATGAATTACAATTCTTCTCACATATTTGATTTCACTTCATATTATGCGTTCTTATAGGGCCACTTTATCATTAACATTCAAACCTACAATGCAGTACTGAGTTCTCTCCCCAGACAGCTTAACAACCATTCACACCTGGGCTCACCTAGCACTAACAAACCAAATCAAGGCTGGTTGGTTCACTCAAAACAATTGTCAATCAGCAGGCTCATCTCCATGCACCCATAAAGTGCTTTGCAGGATAAAGGGCTGATCCATGTGCACACTTTTCCAAGTTGATTTGGGATTTATTAAGGGAAATTGGGACTGTTGGTCGTACGCCAGGTTTTATAAAATTTAATTTTTTTTGACGTAAGTACATTTCCTCCTTTGTACATACGCAAACACTGAGTGTGGATTCTCTGCAGAGTTTTATAAATGAGACCCCTGGATTTTTATTTGGAGCAACATGAAATTGTACTAACTAGTATATACTATCAACAGTAAAGCATTACTTAAACAAAAAAACACCCTCTCATAATGTTAAAAAGTGTGCCCGGTATTTTTGTGTTATTGAGGTCGTAATATCCTTCTGTATCTTCTCTGTATAGTTTTCTACATGATTATATTGCTACAAATACCCCCCCCCATCCTACTTCTGTGACTTAGAGCTACAAGCCTATGTCTGTTTCAACATGGCGGTGCGTGGCTGATCTGCTGATTTTATGCTTTAGAACAGGACTGCTATGACACAGAAATATATATATATATATATATATATATATATATATATATATATATATATATATATATATATATATATATATATATATATACATATCTGTATGTGTGTATAAATACAGCTCTGGAAAAAATTAAGAGACCACTGCAAAATTATCAGTTTCTTTGATGTTACTATTTAAGGTATGTGTTACCAAATCAAAAATGCAAAATGAACAGTTTTGTTTTATTCTATTAACTACTGACAACATTTTCCCAAATTCCCAATAAAAATATTGTCATTTAGAGCATTTATTTACAGAAAATGAGAAATGGTCTAAATAACAAAAAAGATGCAGTGTTCAGACCTCAAATAAAGAAAACAAGTTCATATTAATTTAAACAACACAATACTAATGTTTTAACTTAGGAAGAGTTCAGCAATCAATATTTGGTGGAATAACCCTGATTGTCAATCACAGCTTTCATGCGTCTTGGCATGCTCTCCACCAGTCTTTCACATTGCTGTTGAGTGACTTTATGCCACTCCAGTCGCAAAAATTCAAGCAGCTCTGCTTTGTTTGGTGGCTTGTGACCATCCATCTTCCTCTTGATCACATTCCAAAGGTTTTCAATGGGGTTCAGGTCTGGAGATTGGGCTGGCCACAACAGGGTCTTGATCTGGTGGTCCTTCATCCACACCATGATTGACTTAGCTTTGTGGCATGGAGCATTGTTTTGCTGGAAAAAAAACATCCTCAGAGTTGGGGAACATTGTCAGAGAAGAAGGAAGCAAGTTTTCTTCCACGATAACCTTGTAGGTAGCTTGATTCATGCGTCCTTCGTAAAGATGAACCTGCCCGATTCCAGCCTAGCACCCCCAGATCATCACCGATCCTGCATCAAATTTCAACTTGGGTGCGAGACACTGTGGCTTGTAGGCCTCTCCAGGTCTCCGTCTAACCATTAGAGGACCAGGTGTTGGGCAAAGCTGAAAATTGGACTCATCAGAGAAGATGACCTTACTCCAGTCCTCTTTGGTTCAATCCTTATGGTCTTTTGCAAACCTCAGCCTGGCTCTTCTTTGCTTCTCATTGATGAAGGGTTTTTTTCTAGCTTTACAGGACTTGAGCCCTGCCTCTAGGAGCCTGTTTGAACCGTTCTCGCCATGCACTTCACCCCAGCTGCCATTTGCCATTCTTTTTGTAGGTCACTTAATGTCATCTTACGGTTGCTGAGTGACAATCAAATGAGTTGACGGTCATCCCAGTCAGTGGAGAGTTGTTTTTCGCTCTCTGCCGGCCTGTAGCTTCATTGTCCCGAATGTCTGCTGCTTGACCTTGTTCTTACGAACTGCCGTCTTAGAAAATTTAAGGACAGAAGCAACCCGACGCTCACTGTATCCCTCTGCCAGTAAAGCCGGAATTGAACCCTTTCTTTTCCACACTCAAAACTTTTCTTTTGGCATGGTCAGTTTGTACTTGTTTGATTCCAATTACAGTAAATTCCGGACTAAAAGCCGTTACTTTTTTCACACGCTTTGAACACTGTGGCTTAAACAATGATGCGGCTAATTTATGTTTTTTTTATATACGTGCTTCATGCCGCCAAAACATTTACCGTCACATCAGACCAATGAAATTACCAAACAGGCCACAGTGGACCAGTCAAATGCACTCACACTAAATTCTTCACCGTCATCATGGAAAACACGTGAAGAAATGCATACGATGCAGCTTTCAAGTTAAAGGCGATTGATCTGGCTGTCAAAGAAGGAAATAGAGCTGCTGCACGTAAGCTTGGCATCAATGAATCAATGGTGAGACGTTGGAGACGGCAGCATGAAGACCTGACTCAATGCAAAAAGATGACAAAAGCTTTCAGAGGTAAAAAAAGCAGATGGCCCGAACTTGAAAACGTTCTTGAAGACTGGGTGATCACAGAGAGCAGACGGCCGAGGTGTTTCCACCATGCAGATCCGACTGAAAGCCAAAACAATCGCCACCGAAAAGAAGATTTTAGAGGTGGACCATCATGGAGTCTCAGGTTTATGAGATGAAAAGGGTTATCCATCAGGACACGGAGGACTCTGTGTCAGCAACTCCCTCCCGACTACGCGGACAAAGTTACAAACTTCTGCAAATTCACTCAAACAAAAATAGTTCAGAATTCCATCGGGCCAGACGAAGTCATAAATATGGATGAAGTACCTTTGACGTTTGACCTGCCTCTCACTAGGACTGTTAACAAAAAAGGTGAAGCGTCCGCCACACATTTCACTTGTGTTCTGAGCTGCACAGCATCCAGACAAAAGCTTCCACCAATGGTGATTTTTAAGCGGATGACGATGCCAAAAGAAAAATTCCCAAAAGGAATCTTCCAGAAAGTCAACAAGAAAGGGTGGATGATGGAAAGCCTAATGAAGGAATGGCTGACAGAATGCTATGGCAAACGACTGGGGGGATTTTTTCAAAGAAAAAAAGGACTGCTTGTTTGGACAGCATGAGGGCCCATATAACAGATTCTGTGAAAGCAGTCATCAAGAGGACAAACTCAATTCCAGCTGTGATTCCTGGGGGCACAACGGAGTATTTGCAGCCACTTGACATCAGTGTGAATCGTACATTTAAAGTGGCACTCAGAGCTGAGTGGGAGGCCGCTGTATGACGAGCGGCGAGAAATCATTGACCAAAACTGGCCACATGCGAAAAGCAACTTTTGCTCAAGTCGGCCAGTGGATCCTGACAGCGTGGAGTAGTGTCAAGAAATTCACTATCACCAGCGGGTTTCGAAAGGCTGGACTGCTGCGTGATGAAGAGGACAGCACAAGCTCAAGGGCGGATTTGCCTCGAGATGAAAGTGACATGGAGAGCGACAACGAAAGAGAGACTGAGGAAGTGTGTGATGAAGTTCCTGGTTGGCTACTGTTTGGAAAAAAGCATTTACAGTACGTATTTGTATATGTTACCAGTACTATTTAATTAAAAGTTAAAAAAATCTTTCTGTCTAACATCTTTCTGTGTAAATATCTCATGTTACAACGTGGACACCTGCGGCTTATAGACAAGACAAGTACAACTTTCTTACAATTACGGTACTTTTGAGTTACTACTAGCACTGTTTTTGCCATCCAGCTGGTCCTATTGCAAGAGGATAGTGATGACCACAGAAGTTTTTGATACTTCTACTACTTTATACTTTTATAAGGTTTTTATACTTTTCCTCGTTAAATAAGATTTAGTTCAGGTGATCACCTAATCGGTACGTCATTAAGTAGAATGAGGTGTGCTTGTGTTGGAATTCAACAGACACTGGAATGGAATGGCTGTCATCAGGGCTCCAGACTGTGAACAAATGGTCGCATTTTGCGACCAAAACTTGAGACAGTGCGACTAAATTTTACATTTAGTCGCGCATGTGTGACCAGTGAATTTGCTGGTGTTTTCTTTGTGTGTGTTTTTTTTACACGTGGAAAGGGGGGAATGGCAGGCCAATCAGAGCATTGAGGCCAATGTGTGTGAGGGGCAGGGAATAGGGAATGGCACTCTAAGTGGCTAATGTGTGGAGGGGGCGGGTCCTAAAGTTGTTCGAGCGCGGAAGGAGAAAGTTTCACTTTCAGCGAACAATGGCGAAACGAACTCACCAGATACGTATTTGCTGCGTTACAGCTCGGCCACGGCAGCAGAGCTGATGGTTTCACTCTAGTCTACATGTTAACTTCTACCATGTCGCTGCGCTGCTTATCTGCTCCGTCCAGCAGTCCGGAGCTGGACGGAGCAGATACACAGTACTTCTATTTCGGCGGATGCGGGAGCATGACGCAGCAATTCAGCCAAATTCAGAACATAGCAGACAGGAAGTCACGCACCAAAACAACAGTATAACATCCGGTTACATTTCAAAATAAAACACTCCATGTTGACGCCAGCACACAAATCTATAAAAGAGACAAATACAAGCTCTTCTACTGATCCTTCGGTCGGGAACACTTCCTGTTGTTGTTTTTATAACACATAACGGTCGCGGTTGCGAGTGATTATGTGATTATCGCGGGAACTCCTTGGTCTCATGACGCCAGTTGTCGACAGTGCTAATTTGACTGGTTAAAGTCTCAGAGAGACGAATTCCATGAACTGCAAATTTTGCAGTCGATACACGCAACATGCGGGGAACATGAAATTTGTAGGTAATGCTGCACTACACAGTTAAAATACAACACACTGGTCAAACACAGTGCTAGTCTAAGGCGTAAAATACGCCGTGACCTGTATGAAGACGCAACGCCACTGTCAGTTGCATTTAGAAGACAAGAGGCTGTTATATGTATATATATATATATATATATATATATATATATATATATATATATATATATATATATATATATATATATATATATATATATATATATATATATACATATATACATATAACAGCCTCTTGTCTTCTAAATGCAACTGACAGTGGCATTTTATATATATATGTATATATATATATATATATACATATACATATATACATATATATATATATATATACACGCAGGGCTTAACTTTTGACTGGTACTGTATGTATAATGTGTTACTTCATCAACATCAACTTCATTGAATTTTGTAAATATATACTCTCACCTGTCCATCCCTGCTGATTTGGACCTTCTTGTTGTCATTCCATGGGTTGAGGATGTGTTGGGTGCAGTGAAAAGGAAGACTCTCCTTGTGGATCCACTTCACACTGAAAACCCCTCCTAATCCCATGAAGTCCCAGTCCTGGCAGCTCTCCCGGCTGATGACTGATGCCATTTGAGCGTAGCCCTAAGACAAAGACAAAACATTCCAGTTTTGTCCATTCTTTCAAAAGTCCTTATTTATATTGGATGTTTACAGTGGGGTCAAATTCCTGCAAATGTTACATAATTTAAACACATATAGCGCAATGCCCTTTTCCCCCCTCTGTTAGACTGTTACCTGGAACTGTCCAGAGCCCTGAACAGAAAAGATGAGGATGATGAGGTTATCCTCCAGTAGGGCTTTGGTGAGTTTTGCCTCATTGCTTGGTGTGGTGGACCAGATACCTTTCTGCTGAGAAATTTCAATGTTCCTGATGTTGCTGCTCTTCATGATGAAGTACCGCACTGATGAAGAGGCCAGATGAGACCCTGATTTTGACATCTGCTGGGAAGAAGAGGATAAATTGACACAAAGAAAAACTAAGAGGGATGACCTGCACCTCCCACCCACCTAAAAACTCGGACCACATCTCTTTGTTCCTGTATCCAGCATTCAGACAAAGACTGAAAAAGACAAACCCTGTGACTAAATAAGTCAAACTCTGGACCCCAGACACTGAGAGCATCCTGCAGGACTTTTTCTGGAGGACTCTTCTGTCAGCATACAGGGCTATGCTGAGTATGTGACTGGGTATATTAGCACTTGTGTCGACAACATTGTGCCCACCATACAAGTCAAGAAGTTTCCCAACCAGAACTCCTGGATTAACAGTCAGGTACATCACATGCTGCGTGCTCACTCTCTTGCATTTAAATCAGGCAATGATAGTACAGTCAAAAGGCAGTACATAGAGAAGCTGGGCGGCTTCTATTCCACTGCTGACTCCAGACAGATGTGGCAAGGCCTACAGCACATCACCGACTACAGGCCCAGCACCAGCACCATCAACTCTGCAGACAGCCTGCAGGATGACCTCACCTCCCCCCACCAACCATCTCATCAGGCCAGGTACACAAAGTCCTGAGGAACATCAACCCCCGCAAGGACCAGACAACATCCCTGGGCGGGCTCTCAGAGCATGCACCAACGAGCTGGCTGATGTTCTCACATCCATCTTCAACCTTTCCCTCAGCCACAGCACCGTTCCCTTCTGCTTCAAGACCACAACCATTGTCCTCCTCCCCAAGAAGAGCCCACCGCAGACGGGCCCCAGTCTGTCAGGATTGGAAACAGGACTTCAGCCAACATCATCACAAACATTGGCACTCCACAGGGATGCGTCCTCAGCCCCATCCTCTACACCAGGGGTGTCGGGGTTTAATCCGGCCCGCGAGATGATTTTGCAAAGTGTAAAAATAACAGAAAAGTCTGCAATTGTTCAATAAAAGTAACTGCTATTTCAAATGTGTCCACTGGAAGTCGCTGTTCATGCTGGGGCTGGGAGTTCTATGAAAGACACGTCTTTATTCATACGCGCTCGTTTGGTGTCAACTTTACCCTCTGTGACACCCTCATTACCCAAAATGGCTTTGTCGAAAAAGAGGAAAGTGGACACAGAGTGCAGAGTTTTCCACGAAAAATGGTCCTTTTCCTATTTATTCGCAGATGTGAATGGGAAACCTGTGTGTTTGGTGTGTTCACAGCAAGATTCAGTGCTGAAAGAATATAATATTCAACGCCACTATGAGACTCGTCATGCCAAAAAATATAACAGCTTGTAAGGACAACTGAGAAAAGAGAAAATAAATGAATTGTTAGCGGGTCTGAAGAAACAGCAGTCTGTTTTGACCCGTAGCCGAGATATCAGCGATGCAGCAGTGAAGGCCAGCTACCTTATTGCTTGTGAAATAGCAACATCATCAAAGCCATACTGTGAGGGTGAGTTCATGAAAACATGCATGCTGAAGGTGGCAGAGATCGTGTGCCCTGAGAAGCGACAGGCTTTTGCTAACATTAGTCTGACGAGAAACACTGTGGCAGATAGGATTTCGGATCTTTCGGCGGATTTGGACAGCCAACTGAAGCACAAAGTCAAGTCGTTTGTTGCATTTTCAGTTGCAACCGATGAGAGCATGGACATTACGGATGTTGCCCAACTGGCCATATTCATTCATGGTGTTGATGAAACTTTGACTGTCACTGAGGAGTTCCTGGAGTTGGTGCCTATGTTGATGATACCACAACAGCAAATGACATTTTCAACTCTCGGCGGAGCGCTGGACAGGGTCGGAGTGGATTGGGCCCGTGCTGTCAGCCTGGCTACAGATGGTGTGCCATCAATGATCAGGAAAAAAGCAGGTGTTGTGACAAAAAATGGAGGACTTGATTTTTGGACATTTCACTGTATTTTGCACCAGGAGGCATTGTGTTGCAAGTCGTTAAAAATTGATCACGTTATGGAAGTGGTTGTCCAAACTGTTCATTTCATTTGAGCCAGAGGTCTGAATCATCATCAGTTTGACAGCCTTCTCAGAGATAAAGACGTTAACCATGGTCTGCCATAGCACACCGAGGTAAGATGGTTAAGCCGAGGTGCCGTGCTGAAGTGTTTCTTTAAACTACGAGAGGAAATTGGACAGTTTATGGAGAAAAAGGGCAAACCACTGTTAGAGTTTCAATCCCCAAAATGAATGCAAGATCTAGCATTGAAGGTGGATATTACAGAGCACTTGTATAATCTGAACAAAACGCTGCAAGGCTGCAAAAAAGTTGTCACACAGTATTAAGACAGCATACGTGCGTTCAAGTTGAAGCTGACTTTGCGGGAGACACAACTTTCGGGTGGCGACCCTGCTCATTTTCTCTGTCTGAAAGATGCGTGCGTGCCCAGAGTTAATATTGACACAACTCGGGACAAAGATAAGATCACGGGATTGCTGCGGGAGTTTGAGCAACGGTTTCAGATTTTTGGTGAACTTGAGACAGATTTCACAGTTTTTTGCTCGCCATTCACAGTCAACGCCTCTGATCTGCCAGTCAACATCCAACTTGAAATAATTGACTTGCAGTGTGATTCAGATTTAAAGGACAAATTTGCCTCGGTGGGCTTGGACACATTTTATCAGTTTCTCCTGCTAGATTACCCCAAACTGACAGTCCTTGCTGCGAAAGTTTTGTCCGTGTTTGGGACTACCTATCTTTGTGAACAAGTTTTATCTGTAATGAGCATCAATAAAACAAAGCTGCGCTCAAGGCCCACACACAAGCACTTAAATGTCATCCTGAAATTGGCTGCTACTCAGGATATGATGCCTGATATTGATGCACTTGTGAAGGCTAAAAGATGCCAAGTTTCAGGAGCAAATTAACAGTGAGTAGCCCTACCTAATGTAAAATGCTGCTTCAGACACTTGTGCACCCTGACGATTTCTGTGAAAATGAATGCGTACTGTGGAAATATACTCTGAACATTGTGCAATATAATGTCAGTCAGCAGCTTCAGTACAAAAGAGTTTGGTTCGGTGGAACCCTACTGTTCATGCATTGCCACAACTTATACAGTATGGTTTTTTTTTTATGTTTTTATTGTATAAACTGTATACATGTACAAGGCAGGGGGATAACTCAACCTTCTTTAATAGTTGTACGTTTGTATGGTGTGCTGTGTCAGTTCAGGTGGTCAGGATTACTACACAGATGTGGAAATGAGAGTAAATCTAAAATAATTTCTAGATCTTGACAAGTTATTTGATCATAAAGTAAAATATTATATTGTTCAATTCCAGATTCCTGGGACTGAATGTTTTGTGCCTTTGTAGATACACTGTGACCTGTAAGTTCTAATTCACATGAGTAAATGATAAACTGAGGCATTGTATTGTTGAAATTGCACAAATTTTACTTTAAAAATGTCAGGTTGTTAAAAATGTTTTGTAAAATGATTGTTCCTTAAAGGTGAACATTTTCAGAATGTACTACTTTTTTGCACTAAAACAAAAATTTGAAGTTGTCATTATCTATAGGCTATTATGCCATGATTGTACTGGTCCGGCCCACTTGAGATTAAATTGTATGTGGACCCTGACCTAAAATGAGTTTGACACCCCTGCTCTACACCCTGTTCACCTACGACTGTGTCACCTCCCACAAAGACAACACCATCCTAAAGTTTGCGGACGACACCCCGCAGTGATAGGATGCATCACTGGCGGGGACGAAGCGGCCTACAGGAGGGAGGTGGCCAGTCTGGTGTCATGGTGTGAGGACAACAACCTCACAACAACCTCACCCTCAACACAGACAAGAACATTATTCAAATGAGTATTCACCACAGCCTCATCCAAAGCTCTTGGCCCTGGCCTCAGAGACCTAAACTAATGTCTACCTCTGCTGATTAAATCAGGATTTACCACAGGACAGCTGCCCACAAACTGATGACAAAGTGGTTAATGAACTGGTGAATTCAGGACTGTTCCATGATGATCCTTGTTTACTAAGCCTGCAACAAACTGCTGCATATAGTTTAGGAAGATACTAACGCTGATAAGGTGAATGAGCATTAGGGAGTACTGCTGCATTTAAGAAAAAACTTGTACAAAGGCAGCGTCTCTAGAGGGAGCTGCGTGACTACAAAATGAAAATGAAAATTACAACCCTGGTTTAAAAGGGGGACACTGTTAAACAAATAAAACAGAGGGTGATTATTTGCTAATTTTTCAAAATATAGTCAATTGGAAACAGCACAAAGACAATATATTGAATGGTTAAATTTGCATAGATTTTTGTAAATAGCTGTTTATTCTGAATTTGATGGCAGCAACATGTTTCGAACAAGTTGGGACAGGGCAACAAAAGACTGTGAAAGGTGTGGAATGCTCCAAAAACAGCTGCTCGGAACATTCCACAGGTAAACAGGTTGACTGGTAACAGGTAATAGTCATGATCAATCATGATTGGGTATAAAGGGGGCACCTGCAAGAGGCTAAGATGTTCACAAGCAAGGATGGGAGGAGGTTCACAACTTTGTCCAACCAGTGATTGTATAAAGGACACTACTACATGTGCTCAGGAATACTTCTTCAAACCGTTGTCAGAAAGCAGTTTGTTTGCAAACAAACAGTTCTGTTTCATTCAGGTTCTACACAGAATCCATACTTTTTGAAACGGGGTTGTAGAAAACTATACTTGAGATCTACATTAGCAGCTACCAGCATAAATCATTCCAATCTCTGAACCAAACTGTTGGGTGTCGAGTTGTACTGTGGGTTATTTACGTAGCATGTGGTGCTAAGGAAGAGAAAAGTGGGGTATTAAAAAATCTTTGGTTCTGCTGCATCGATTTGTACCCTTTTATGGAATATTTTGACCATGTTAAAGTCCCGAGTGTAGGATTTAACATTTTCTTAAAATGGAATTCCATTCGTATTCTTAACCTGGAGCCTCATTTAGGAAACTCAGTGGGGAATGAATAAATGTTGCATACATAAAAATGAGAAAATGTAGGTTCAGCAAAAAATATTTGGATTTATAAAATCTTTTGTACGTCCACCAGTGCGCAGTCTCCTCATATTAATCCCAAATAATCCCAAATCAATTTGGAATTCATCGCACCTCATGAATGTTAATGCATGGAAATGAGCCTGCTGATTAGTGATTCTTTATAGTGAATAAGGGTCACAACCGAGACAATGACAAAAATGATTTTTTTTCTGGCACAGAAAAAAAAAGGTGTTTGTGGGTGAGATAGAGATAGAGATGTGTTTTTTGAGATAGACCCAAAAAACACATGTTAATTCTCCCATTCATGTTCTCCTCTGCAGTGTGAGGACAGTAAAAGTCTGTGCATGCAACATTTCATGGTGAGGCACAGTAGAACTTATATGTTAACATCAAGCACATTGACTGCTTTACACTTGCTAAAGTGATTGCGACAAACAGCGATATCCCTCCATCATTTGAAAATGGAAGTTTGATAGGTGAACATAATTCAAATATTCAAGTTCTGTTACAGTGACATGGCCTGCATTTTTTATTATGACTCATAATGACGATAAGGAGGGTAAGAATTGTGCGAGAGCTGTAACTGCCTTTATTTCCTATTAACGTTTGGTATTAAATGGGAGATACATCACATAGAATGATGCCTCTTACATTTATTTTCTACAATCTGGTTTCAATTGTCTCAATTTATGCTTACAAAGGGATGTACACACATGTCAAGCCCTTTTTTGTATTTACATGCTTTTTTGTTTTGTTTTGGGTCTTTTTATGGCTTTATTGATAGGGCAGCTTCAGAGATGACAGGAAACATGAAGAGAGAGGGGAGCGACACGCAGCAAAGGGCCCCAGGCCGGGACTCAAACCCAGGGCCGCTGCAGCGAGGACAAAGCCTCTGTACATGGAACGCTGCTCTACCAACTGAGTCCAGTTGATCACCTCAGCTGGAAGCTGCAACACAACTACAATGGCTGCAGCATAATCCTTTAGGCCAATAGTCAAAGTTGCATCTACTAAAAGTGCTTGTTTTTGTCACTAACAGGTTGTTATTCTGTGTGCCTGACGATATTACAGAAACAATTCCTACAGAGAGATATTTTTGTGAAATAGAAAGATCTTGTTTGATACCACAGACACAAGTCTTGTTAAAGGAGAAGTCTTGCACTCAAATCCCACAAGAGGTTAGTTGTTAAAGTTTTTGACTCATCTAGATTGTCAAAATCAGTTAAATATTCAGCCATGACTTTGGAAATAAATTCTTGCTGGCACTTCCTCTAAGTAATCTGCAAACTCCTCTCTCTAACTGTGACTGATTTCAGAGTGAGACTTCTCTGTCTTACTCTGTAGGAATCATTTCTGTAATGTTGTCAGACATTAGAATAACAACCTCAGTGACAAAAACAAGCACTTTTAGTGGACATAACTTTGACGGCCAGATTTGTCTCAAAGGAAAAATAATCAGGAGTATCAACAATGCTTGGAGGACAGGGATTACCTTTCCTGAGGAGGAGGGACCAGGGCTTTCAGAGGGATTGTCCGCAGTCACAGAGCAGGAAAAATTACTGTAGAAGTGAGGCTCATCACAGAGCTGATTTATGGGCAGTGAGGCCTCATCTTTGCTATGGGTTTTCATCTGAAGCCGACCTGAGGCTGCTGGTGTCCTACAAGCTCTGAGGAGAAGTGGTGAAATGGTGCAGTAGTAAGAATATGGAGTGAATCTAACTTGACTTATTATTCTGAATTCTCAAACCTGGGCTTTTGTTTACCTCAACTGCAGAGAACACCAGGCCTTCATATGAAACAGAGACATGCCTATATTTCCATTTCCTCCTATTTTAGATATCTTAGGTATATTCATATTGTAGTAAGTTGTCTTCCTATTTTCAGGTCTCATCCTGCCTAAATTTGCTTTTGATGCAAACAGCACATCCTCCATGTCTCTATCTGTTGCCTTGATAAAATCAGCTTAACATACATTTCTAAAGCACGTACTCCCTCAGTGAAATAACAGTCAAATGGTAAAGGGACTGTCATTGAGTTAGCACCTTTCAAGTCTACCGACTTCTCAAAGCCCGTTTCACACACCCATTCACTGGGTGCAGAGGCTGCCATGCAAGGTGCAGACCTGCTACTCAGGACTGATATAAGGCTTTCTAACCAAAATGTCCTGCCATATTTCTATTCACAAACATACAGATGGAACAGCTTTCTGGAGCAATTTGGGGCTCCCTTTCTTGGCAACAGTAAAACTAGAATCTAGCAACAGTAAAACTAGAATCTAGAGGAAAGAGTGGATATTTGTTCTTTTTTGTCCTTTGACAAGGATCATTACTGAGCTGACAGGCAGGCCAGTCAGGAAGTGGAACACCACAATACATCACACTGTTTTAGACTGCTTAGTACCTGTCATTCATTGTGTTTGTGGGTAGTTGAGGGCTGTTTTTGGAGTGCTTCACAGAATCATGAGGTCCCTCCTCTGATGACATGGGCCGGGGCCGCTGGCCAATCCCTGTGGGCTGCTGCAGGCCTGCCGCTTGCTCCTCCGCTGTGAGCACCTGAGGGAGATCAGTTTGAAATTAACTCACAAGTTTTCAACATTGCTTATAAAGAGTTTTCATTGGGGTACAATAGTTAAGGTATTGTATGAGTTTGGCTCACTATTCAGATTCATAACTGAACTGTACACTTTAACTGCACCATTTAGATTTCTATGAATTTTAACAGCGCTGATTGTGAAGGTGGTGAAAGTGAAGAAGTAGAGAAGAAAATCTGTCAGAAGCTGCTTGGCTTACCTTCCTCCTGTGAAGCAAGTGGAACTTGGAAGAAGAAGGAAGAAGAGGAAGAGGAAGAGGGAGAGGAAGAAAAAGAAGAAGAAAATGAAGAGGAGGAGGAGATATAACATACAGAAACCAGAGTGCGAATGACGGCCTCGTCTTGCTGAGACCATGGCTTGGAAGGGCAGCGGATCCTCTTGATAAACAAACTTTGCCACTTCTGTCTCAGTTCAAACACCAGCCCTGCAGTCTGATGACAAAGAAACATGAGATAAAACTGCACGTATGTAAGAAAACATTAGGTATTAAATATTAGGCAGAGAAGAAAGAGGCAGGATAGAAACAAATATAACAGTGACAACACATCAGTACTGACTCAAGAATTTATATTTGTATTGACTTATAAAAATTCCTCTCATGTGTGGCAGTTAATCCAACAATTCTTTTTCTGATTAGTCAATTAATCTAAAGATTTATTTATTGATTATTTTTAAAGATTATTTTTGTATTACTCAATTAGTAGAAACATTAATATAACCACATAAATATCAAGAAGTTATCTCATTAATATATCAATATTTGATTTAATCTAAACATCATCACCTAATTTCCACCTCACTGCTGTATGTTTAAACTGTCTGCCTCTGTTTTTTGTCCTGCGTGTGATCATCTCAGGCAGTTGAACTGAGAGGGGAGCGCCCACCCCACTGTGATGTAATGGTGTTAATATCAAACAAAGCCCCTGTACTGCAAACTGGGCAGCTCACTGTTAACTTGTTTATTAAAACTGTATTAAACAGCACACCACAGCATTCAGTATGGTAGACAAACTCTGTGGTAAAGATAACAACTCAGTCTGTTTTACCTCAAAACTTCTCATTCCCAATTGTGTCTCATATTGTATTACAGCAGATTAAGGACCCCAATGAATTGTTTAGCACACGATAAACTGGGGCAAAAGACTGAAAATAATGCCCACTTTCCTATTTATCAAATCAATATCAATTTTGAATTGAGAATTGTTTTGAAATCGAAAATCGATTCTGACAGAGACTGGACACCTAAAAATCTAAATCAATGTGCATTGTGAGGTTCCCAACAGCCCTATTATTATTATTATCATCATCATTATTATTGTTATTATTTATAATAATAGTAATTCAAATGAGGAACATTCAAAAGAAATTCATAAACAAGATTAAAAGGAATGTTTCCTCACTTCTCTTTCCATTTGGAAAATGAGCCAGTCATCAATCTTCAACCCAGCAAGGTCCTCTGTCTCACTGTCACTGATGTCATCTAGTGGACCATCTGCAGGGAAAATCATAGACACAAAAGATTGATTGTGCACAGGGAGGCTTCTAAATCATCCAAAAGTGGATGAGGGACTTATTCAGCAATGGGAAATCAGAGACTGTGTGCACATCTTCACAGAGGTGTGGTTAACCCCTAACATCCTGGATCAAGCTATTGTACTGGATGGGACACAGGATTCAGCTAAAAGGAAAGGAGGAGGGCTCTGTGTCTACATAAATAATAATTTATGCTAGCATATGTAAAATGTTTGATGCCAGCTATGCTGCCCAGCTAATTCACTGTTCACCGAGTGTTTTTACGGTTGCTGTGTTCATTACTCCAGAAGCAAACTCAAAACAATGCATTATAGGAATTGCATGATGTCGCAGCAACTTGACTCAACAACCAGATAGAATTTTCCTTATAGATGGTGATTTTAATCACACAGACCTCAGAAGAGATTAACCTAAATCAAAGACTCAGCTCATCCCTGATCCCACTCACCCCGCACACTATGCCTTCCAACTACTGCCCTCTGGGAGGCGTTACAGGACAATTGTCTCACACACAACCCGCTTCAAAAACAGTTTCATTCCCACTGCAATCAATATCCTGAACTCTAATTTCTGAGTATTATGCATGACCCATTTAGTATTATGAAATGTCTCTGTCTGTATGTATTTATGTTATATGTTTTATGTTTAAATGTAATGTTGGAACCTGCGCCAAGGAGCTGTACTGAATCCAAATTCCACCAGCCTGGCTGTGTGGTCATTAATAAATTATTATTATTATTATTATTAGCTGTGAAGTCTACTCTGCCTCCAGAGGACCAGCCACTGTCAGTAACCACAGCGGATGTGAGAAAAAACCTGCTGAGTGTGAATATAAATAAGGTTGCTGGTCCAAATAATATACCTGGTTATGTACTAAAAACATGTGCTGATTGGCTAGCCGATGTTGTTTCTGACATTTTCTAACATCCCACTCTGACGGGAGGCTGTTCCCTCCTGCCTCAAGACAGCCATCGTCCTTGCTGTACCTAAAAGGTCTGCTGTGTCTAGTCTACATAACCACCACCCTGTGGCTCTAACCCCATCCTGATGAAGTGCTTTGAGAAACTGGTTCTCTAGCACATCAAAGCCTGGATCCTCACCAGTATGCTTTCAGAACCAACAGATCCACAAAGGATGACATATCTACTGCCCTTCACACACCTAGAGAATAAGATCAGCTACATCAGAATGCTGTTTGTTTACTTCAGCTCAGCATTTAACACAACCTGACTCATAAAGCTGACTGGAAAACTTAACACTCTGGGCTTTAGTACATTATGCAATTGGATATTGACTTTCTCACAAGCAGATGCCAGAAAGTATGGATTGGCAGTCACAACTTCTCTACATTAGTGCTCAACACCGGAGCCCCCCAGGGCTGTGTGCTCAGCCCCCTCCTGTGTTCATACTGTTTACCCAAGACTGTACTTCAAGACATCAAGAGAACTAAGTATGCAGACGACACCACTATCATTGGCCGCATAAAAATAACGATACCTACCCTAACCCAGAGTTCATATAAGGAGGAAAGAGTGGTGAACAGACAGCAATCTGCTGCTCAACGTCAGCAAAACCAAGGAGCTGATTGTTGATTTTAGAAAAAAGGAGGCAAAGACACACACCCCTGTCTACATCAGTGGAGCTGAGGTGGAGCAAGTGAACAGTTTTAGGCTCTTTGTAATTACCATCACCTTATCTTGGTCATCACAAATCACCAATCTGGATAGAAAAGCACAGAAAAGGCTGTGGAGTTCTTACGGAAACTCAGTAAGGCTAAATTCCCAAGCCACATTCAGATCAGCTTACACAGAGGATTAATAGGCAGCATCCTGAATAGGAATATCACAGTTCGTGCACAGCCAAGGACTGAAAGACTCTACAGCGTGTGATTAAAACTGCCCAGACATTCGGTGACATCGGTGAAGCGAGGTGTCTCCATAGAGCCGACAGGAAAAGGCAACACCACAGTCTGCTCATGCTGTTGCCATCTGGCAAAAGAAGTATTGGCTGCCATACCACCAGCCTACAGAGCATGCTAATTCCCTAGGCTGTGAGATTCCTGAATTCATCATCAAACACTCCAATTTCTATGTATGGGATTTGTGAAATAGAAGCTGGCTTGTGACCACACCCCTCAGGGTATTTCATTAAGATTACTGTGGCAATAGGGGGTACTGGGGCTGCTACTATGAGCCATTAGGGGGCTGGCTTCTTATTTTTGGTTAAAAAAAATAAATAAATAAGCCAAAATAAAATGAAGCATTGTCTCTATGGGTGTTTGGTTATACAAGGGCTGTGTCATTCCATCAATTAGTTTGTGGAAAAACTGATGGAGATGGATAGCTTTTTGCAGATAATGTAGAGTGTGCACCGTTTAGAAGTGTTAGACTAGGGGTGAGTATCATCTGGAATCATACTGAATTCATGGCAGTTTGGGGCCAGTAGTCAGAATATCTTGCTGTGGACAAGAGTTTGGGGCTAACAGATATACAGTATATCACCTAGTTAGTCCATGCTGTTATTGCCATGTTGCTAGCTTCGTAAAAACATGAATCTACTAACAACATACACATACTATCTTACATGACTAACTTGGCTCACATAATTATTTTCATGAAACTCAAACTGAAATTTGACAAACCTGTGCAGTTTCTGTTTTTTTGTATGTGTGTGTTTTTTAAACTTGTTTACCAGTAGCTTTCTGTACAGCAGGTTCCTGTAGGGCAGAGCTGGGTAGCTTGGCACAACCTCCGAATATGGCTACACTGATGGGTGTCACCATGGAGCAACAGCGGACACTGGCCATCCTGTGGCCTCGGCTCATCTCATCATAGATCAACCAGTCTGTGGGATAGGCGTGGGCCAATTTGGCTTTGCTATTCTAAACAGCAAAAACACAGACAATTATAAAAGGAAAGTGTCTTTCTGATACTATTATGTTGAAAAAATTATCATCCTGGACAAAATCTATGTCAGGCTAAAAACTCAACACTTCTTCCATCTGCATCACATTAAACACCTCATCAGAAGAAACCCTGTGCTTCCTGGAAGGTTTTTTCATGCGAAGCAACTGCATCAGCTTCTGAGTTTCATTCTATTTTCATTTTTTTTCTTAACCTCAACTCTATTTGTTCAAGTACAATGCACCCAGCTATGGCATGGGAATTCATGTAGGTTTTTGAGAAAAAGGTTGTTGATCAGTCCATCAGTGCCTCATATAGGTGTCACAAGGAAAAGCTACTCCATGAAATTTGCATAAAAGTGAAGAAAAGATACACCATGAAAATTGTTACATGGGGATCTCCACTGATCAACCACAACATTAAAACCACCCACTAAACATTGTGCAGGTTCCCCTTATGCAGTCATGACAGCTGACCTCTTAAGACATGGTCATAAGACATATGGGTCTCCTGTGGTGTCTCACACTAGGATTTGTAGTGGATCTTTTGGGTCCTGTACGTTGGGGGATGGGGCCTCCATGGATCGGACTTGTTCCAGCATGTCCCACAGATGCTCCATTGGATTGGGATCTGGGAGGTCTGGAGGCCCATTCATCACCTTGGGCTCTTTGTTGTGTTCCTCTGTCCATCCTTGGGCAGTTTTTGTGGTGTGCCATTGTCACCACTGAGATGAGTGCAGTTGTCATGAGGGGGTGTACTTAGTCCACAACAGTTTTTGTATTGGTGGTGTGTGACAGGTGGTATCCTGGATCCAGGATTCTCAGCAGAACATTTCATTGTAACGAGATGATCAATGTTATTCACATCACCTGGCAGTGGTTTTAATGTTGTTGTTGATCAGTGCATGTGTACATGTGGTTAATATAGATTTTGTTGATCTGATTGCAGGACATCACGGCTGATATTCTGAATTGATTAGACTCAGATTCAGTTTTGGTTCAATTTACACTTTGTAGTTTCTTAGAGAACTGATGCTGTAATTTGTACAAAGAGCATAGTACAGACTGTTTTTGGTCCAAACGTTTATCCTTCTTTGGTGGATAGCCTTCAGAGATTTCCTTGCCAAACTGAAAATCCGCCAAACGCCCGGCAATGTAATAATGTCCACAAACGTAATAAACCACAAACGTAATAAAAATCTGCAGCATTTAATGTAATAAACCCACAAATGTAA
Organism: Lagodon rhomboides; assembly: GCA_039737535.1. NCBI lineage: Eukaryota > Metazoa > Chordata > Actinopteri > Spariformes > Sparidae > Lagodon > Lagodon rhomboides. Next base: position 28,983,805 of record CM077800.1, read on the forward strand.
TACAATTTCCACAAACGTAATAGCCGCTGCCTACTACAAACGTAACACGTGATTTCCTACAAATGTAATAACTATTACGTTTGCCGGGATTTATTACGATTGTGGGGAAGTGAAAATCTTTATTACAATAACTTCCCACAAATGTAATAATACAATGAATAATGGTCATTGTTTGTTTGTTTGCCTCTACACCTACTAATACTACTGACCGTGGGTGCAAAATCCAGCTGCTGACTCTCCGCTCCGCTATCACACAACGGATCCCCCCCCCCACTTTTTTAAAATTGTTTTGTGGCATATAAATATATATATAAAATTCCAGAATCAAGAAATATGCAAATATATTGCATCCCAAGAGTTTGTTCCTACATTTGAAACTCAAGCATTCAAGTGTCTCTCTCCTTTAAATGTGGCCAGGTCATTGTGGAACTCACTTCTGAGCTCTTTTATTTCGTCCTTGATGGCAGTTAGCCCAGCTCTGAGCTCCTCCGCGAATTTCGCCATTTCAGTTTTCTCGTTAGCTTCTTCGTCTGTGTTAATGTTGCTAACTTGCTCGGGGTCCGTTTCAAATGTTCCCTCTTGTTTGTTTCTATTCTTTTGCCTTCTTAATGTTGCTGTCTTGCTCATATCTTGCCTTTGGCTATCGGGTTACATATATTATACGTATTTTTCCGGCCGACTCGAGGAGCTGGTCAACTACACGTCCACTCACTCCGCCATCTTGAAAACCGGCTCGTTTGTGGACATTATTACGTTGGTAGGCGTTACATTCCACCCTTGAGGGCGTTAATTCCAGACCCTGGCACGCTTTCACAGGGAAAGGGATAGGCTTATATTGAAAGATCGATATAGGAATTTTAGGAATTGATATCAACTAATTCAAATGAAGATCAATTTGAAATGGAAAAAAGTGCTTTACGCCAGCTTTACTTGAAAGCAGAACTTCTCAGCAAGAGGAAAGCAGGCGATATTATCACTGACTTGGCTATCGTCAGAAGCAGCAAACACCAAACAAGCGTAGAGTTGATTATTTGTGTATTTCTCCATGTACGAGGTGAACAACCATACTGTTATGTATAGTTATAAAAGCAAAATTTAAGAAACAAAAGTGCTGAATTTGATATATTTATGTCATTATATTCTATAAAGAAAAGGATTTTACAGCTAAGTCTGCAAAGCAAAGACAGAATCACATATGAACAAAGTTATCTTTTTTCCTACCTCCATAAACTTAGACTGGCTCAGGACAGATGTGGGGTGAAAGTGGACTTTCTTCTCCCTGTTACTGGAAAGCAGGGAGGTCTCCTGGTTGACATTAACCAGGTTTGGATACATGCCTGCCACCAGGGCTGCCTTCACCACGGCCCAGTTCTCAGAGTTCAGATTGACATCGCGGATATCACTGCCCCCACGGGCCCGCACGAAACCTGGGGAAGGAAGAGTATGTTTCAAATGTTGATATCTATTTATTCCTTCAACAAAAAACATTTAAGTTTGAAAAATGTTCAGATCAACTGTTTTCTCCGCGAATTTCAGCCAATATGGACTTCCATATTTGTATTTTTATATCATAGGACTTTGACAAATACTGCAAGTGATTCTTGCTAGGTGATTTTGGTTCATACCACACACATTTGGTGGCGTGAGATTGGAATATAAGTGAAAGCAGTACTAACCAATAGCACGGAGCTGTCCCAGCAGCTGTGTCCTCATGCCGAGTATCATGTCCATGGTGGCCTGGGACAGGAAGTTCTTCTCACAGAAGGCTCTCTCCCAGCCCTCACTGCGGGCTTTCTGCCATGCCTGACACAACACCGTACAAATATGAAGGAATATATATTTACAGTCGTGGTCAAAAGTTTACATTCACTTGTAAAGAACATGTAACGTATATCATGGCAGTCTTCATTTCCAATGATTTCTACAACTCTTATTTTTCTGTGATAGAATGAATATATTTATTCACTTATTTATTTTTGCTCTATGTTTGCTTTTTTCCCTATGTGGCTTTGGCGCATTGTACTGGTCTTGTTTTCTATCTACGTCTGGGACTCTGACATCCTTATTATAGTGGGCCTGTCTCGATCCCCTTTGACCTCCTGGTCTTCATTTCTGACCCCTTCCTGACCCCTTCCTTTTTAAAAATGATTTTGATCTATTCTTTAACTTTACAAGTGGACACTCTGGCATCTTGTTAAATGAATTGACATGTGCAGCTGCACATTTTCTTCTCTTTGTACTAAACATGCTGGCTGTTTTTCTTTATTGTCTCTCTGTTTGGTCTCTTGTCTTATTCTGTTCCTTGTATCTGCTCGTCTTAATGTTGTTGCATTGAAAAACATGTATAAATAAAATATTTAAAAAATAATAATTTCTTGGGCCACTCCTGAGCAGTCAGATCATTGTCCTTCTAGGGGGCAACACGGCCATCGGAGAGTGCCAATGCCACCACTGGATGTACTTGTGAACCTGCAATGGTTTTTGATTAGGTGGTGTTTGTCAAGTGGCATCCACATGAATTCATTTGGTAGTAACAATTACTTCAAATAATTTCAATTCACGTTTAGTCTTCCAGACGTGTTGAGTGAACAGTACTTGTGATTCTTGAATGCCTCGGTATCTATCTAGGCATCCTGCATCCCTCCTAAAATAAAGCACTTCCTACTGCATAGTCACCAAAAGCATGCTTCCTATGTGATCCCTTGCCTACCTGGAAGGCTCTCAGCAGGGCCATGTGGTCACTGAAGGAGCTGGAGGTGAAACGCTTGCGGCAGTCAAGAGCAGCTTTTTTTTGAGAGCCCTGGGCGGGAAGGATGAAGGGGTCGCGATAGGCCAATGTGCAGGCAATGGTTAGAATGGGGTCCAGACACTTGAGCACCACAGCACACATCACCATCTTGCCTAGGTGGGGCTCCACAGGCAGATCAGCCAGGTGGTAGCCCAGATCAGTCAGGTCTTCATACTGGTCCATAGCATCTATTGTCTGAAGAGAAAGGTGGAGGGAGCCAACAGAATCTCAATTACTTATTGCTGTAATACTGTAGGTGTGTATTGTGTAAGAGATCAGAATTAAGTGTGGTATACAGCATCTGTTAAAACCTTTTACCTTTAGCATCTGCACAGCATTCTTGATAGCATGTGCTGAAGGAGGCTGTGGAGCTTTGGACAAGAACTCTGCTACTGGACAGGAGGAAGGAGCCAGCAGTTTGGTCTGTAGACACAGCTCCTGAAACACACAACAGAAAATATCATTAGAACATGCTCTTAGTGAGTCCACAGCATTTGTAAGGATCACGTGTTCGTGTTCATCAGGAATCTTGAATCCTTTGCAAGTGACTCAGCCAAAAGGCTTTCAAAACTCAAAATCAATCAGGAGACGCACAACATATATTCAGATGTCCAAATACCAGGAAACAGAGAGACAAGTTTAAGGAGCTCAGAGTAAACCTGTCAAAATTAGCATAAGAAGCGGATTCATCTATCTGGCTTATTTGATCCTGATATTTCAGGACACTACACGCAACTTTCTATAATCCCAAAAACTGATCACTCAAGTTACTGTATGTATATTTTGGATCCAGCAGATTGGGTCACATTTTCAGAAGACCTATAATAAATTCATGACTGAACCAAACTTCAGGAATGTTTTTTGTGACAAAGTAGTTTGTGTTCCACTCATTCCAACACAGAAAAAAGACAGCTGTAGAAATCACTGGAACTGAAAACTGCCATGATATACACGCAAGTGTATGTAAACTTTTGACCACAACTGTACATATCCTAATGCTTCCCATTACATAACATCGCTATATTTTCAGCTGATGCAGAAAAGGCCTTCGACCAACCTTGTTTATGGTCTGTATTGAGTCATATAGGTTACGGGTCAAATTTTATTATATATACATATATATACAAAACTATTTATGCAAGCCCCAGAACCAGTGTAGTCACAGGTGATTTATGTTTTCCTCCCTTTATAACAAATAGAAACAGTCATCAAGGTGACCCAATCACATCAATGTTATTTAGTTTATCACTAGAGCGAGTCCATCAGGTTATCTTCAAGCATCAGACCAATAAAAAGAAAATAGACATCCGTGTAGATCTTATTTGCTACATTTGCTGATGTAGGATAGTATGTGTGGTACATCACGTTACCTGTAGGGGCATGCGCAGCAGCTGTGGAACCTGGAATTCCAGCATGTTGTTGTGCCTGAGTCGACTGAAAAGGTGGAAACAAATCCCTGGTCTGCAGCGCCCCGCTCTGACGATACATAATATATTCAGGAGGAATAGAACACATTTAAAGTAAATCAGTGGGAAGAAAATATATACTAAAACCAACGGAGGCTTTCACATATAGTCACAAAAATAAAATATCAGGCGAGATGTAGGATTTAACATTAGTTGAGAAGATAAAAAATGTAGAATATTGACATTTTTATGTTACCTTCCTTTCCTTTGGAGAGCGCTGGCTTTGGAAATCCAAACTGTCTTTAACATGGATACATGACTGAGAGTATCAAAGGATTTCTTCAACAGGAAAAGACATTTATGAGTTAATTTCCAATTAGGCGTTTAAATTTCTATTGTTAGAATTCATGTTATTCTCGTGTTGTAAATCTTTAGCAGTGACTGTACCTCCTTGACCTTTCCTGAATCAATGACGAAGACCACATCGTTGATAGTGATACTTGTCTCTGCAATGTTAGTAGAAAGAATCTGAAAAGAAGAAGTTATCATTTTTAATATAGTTTGATAATGAGTGAATTTCCTTCAAATATCAGGTGAAATTCCATTTAAAGGAAAACCATACTACTGACTTATGGTAACAAGCAACAGTTCTCAGGATTTTTATTTTGGCATAAGGGTACGGTAAGTATGAATGTGGTCTGTGTCTTGACAAATGCTGATTCAGATTCAGATTTAGAATTCAGATTCAGAATACTTCATTAATCCTTTGGGGGAAATTGTTTAAATTGATGATGAAAAAAGCCACTGACATCAGTGATATTAGAAACTCACTATCTTCCTGACACTAGGTGGAGAGGTGTCCATGGCTTTCTTCTGATCCCGAGTCTGCATATCTGAATGTAGAGTGAAGACCCGGTACCTGAGAGACGACACATCTCTGTCAGAGACACACTACACAATATGTTATTGTGCCATACTATGCTCAACACAATCAACTGACGTGATGGCAAAAATGTTGAAAAATAAGGCCCATGTCAAAAAATATATACAGTAGGGTCAAAAACTCTGAACTCTCTTTTTTCATTACAAATGATAATATCAGCTATCAACAGTTTGAGTCAAAAGTTGAATCTTTGAAAAGTGTCCATGAATGTCAGAATATCTCAGTATTTGTTATGTCCTCCTTTTGCTTTAACGACAGCATGCTCCTGAGCTGGCATGGACTCCAGGATTCGACAGTGTTCCACAAAGCTTCTTGTGATGTCACAGAATGCTTGGCTTTCTCAGTCTTCAAATGCCGCCATTAATGTTCACTGGGGTTCAGGTCAAGCCCATGACAGTTGGGACTCCTTGGTCTTCTTTGGTCTTAAAGTAGTTCTTGCAAAGTATTGAGGTTTGTTTGGGGTCCATGCCAGCTCAAGTGCATGCTGTCATTAAAGCAAAAAGAAACCAAATGCTAATATGTTTGGAAATTCATGGACAAGATTTAACTTTTCACTCAAAGACTGGACTGATATTACCACTTGAAATTTAAAAAAAATCAGACCTTTTAACCCTACTATGTGTGTATATTGTTCATGGCTGAGTCTACTTTTGTTTATATGAAGAATCCTCTGCTGATTGACATACATACGATTGCTCAGACACACCCATCTGTTGAACAGTGTCCGGGCTGTGGGTCAGCGTCTAGGCCCCTACTTTCTGTGGCATGTCCCTAACAGTTGGCACTAGCTGGCCCTTGCTGGCAGCTTTTCGGCAAACGGAGCACATTTAATTGGCAGTGAGAGAACCCAGCAGTGAGAGAAATCATTCGGATTGGCTGTTCAGCTAGGCAAATTAGTGCACAAGAAGAGAAATGGGAAAAGAAAGGAAAAAGCCCCTTGAGCCTGTCAGTCTAGTATCCATGATTTCACCCATTCAGTGGAGTTTCTCCTTATTTTTACCTTCCGTCTTTTCGCCAGTATCAGCCACTTTTTACCAGACATATTTTCAAAACACTGCTTAACGATTACAGCAACTGTATATCCACAGTCCTGAGTGTTTTGGTTTCACTATTCAAATAACATATAGACATAAACAGAAGTGTTGGTATGGAGAGTATTTTTTCTGAACCCACATGTACAACATTTTTTATTATCTATTATATAAAATGCTTTCTAATTTATGTATCTGTACAGTATATACCACAAAGAGACATCTTAACATGACTTTGAATGAACATAACCTACCCTTAAGTGCTAATCATACTAATAACACAGATTATATTAGAAATATTGTGGTGTTCGAATGAATTCCATGCTTCTTGTGTAAAGTATATATTTCACCTCTCAGAGTGGATGGAAAATCTTTTATCATCATATAGGATGCGGTCCCTGAGTGTCACTATCTCATCATATCCAGGAAGAAAAATCAGGACAGCACCTGAAGACCAACAGATAAAAACTCATATTCGGGTAATCCTGAAATATCAGCCATATTGCTTGAAATCAGGCAACCTTGGTAAGTGTGAATCCTCAGTTGCTGACATAAAACACACTGCTTAATTAGCAGCTATGTTGTCAAAATCAAGCAGCTATGTTGTTAAAATCCAGATATGTGCTGAGGCTCACCATCACTGCTGGTGGAGCAGATATTATGCAGCAGCTCCATGATGAGGTCCAGGTCAACCAACTCATCATCAAAGCTGTGGTGGTAGAGTTTGAGCAGCTCTTGGTCCTCAGTGCTTAGCTCTGCACTGCCACACTGCAGCAGAGTGGACTCGTCCAGGCTGCTCACCTCCCCCAAAGGACTGCACAGTTAACAGGAATGTAGGTATAAGCTGGTCAGGGGTCCAACACGTTTATCAATTCATAAAGCTTACACAAGTAGTACTTAAATCTGGACATACCTTTACTTTATGTAGTTTTTCAGGGACTGCACATAACTTAAGCAGGTTCAACATTACTGATTTTTCTAACCATTAAAAAAGAGTTAAAGCATAAAGAATTTTAAATGCTGTATCCCAATTTAAGTCTTGAAATAATATTTCCAAATATCCACTAATGTGCATGACAGAAAAAGGAAAATCATCAATTCTAAAATGATGGTAAAAATAAGAGAATGATGCATCTCTTCAATGAACATCCGAGTCAAACACTCTTTTGGAAGGAGCCACTAAATAAAAGGTTAGTAAAGCTGCCTTATTTAAGCAAAAGAACAAACAGATAATCCCTTTTCAGACTCCTCACACTCCTCCACAAGACTTTTCATATAGTCCCTCAGATTCAGTGAGTGATTTTATATCTTTTATTTCCATTCAAGTTGTTTTACTCCAGAAAAAAGTCCCACTTTAGTTGAGTTTTTAATTTTAGTAATAAGATTGTTGCATCTCTATCAACAAAGTTACTTTTTGTGTTTAAACCAAAGTTGTGAACAAAAATTAGGAAGCATCACAAATCATCAGGTTGTGAACTGTATTTGCATTTTGTAGAGGCTTCTCTATACTCAATTCTCTATTTCAGGGAGCGTGTGTGTGTGCACAAGTTAATTTAAATGTTTGTGTGTGTGCTGGACACACACTGTTTTTTGAAATAACAATTCAGCCAGAGCTGCCATTTAGGTGCAAAAGTCTAAAAGAAAACTCTAAAAGAAACTCATATGAAGAGATGTGACTTTCACTTCACATTACATGTGTTGTGCATTGAGGTCCACATTACACTCACATGGAGGATTTGAGTAGATCCACAGCCTCTGTTTGCTGGAAGTGTTTGGCAAAGTCTAAAGCTGTCCTGAAATGAGATGAGAACACTTTTGCGTCATGTATTCAAAGCATTTACATGTGCCCCAGAGCCTGAAGGAATATTTGACAAACAAAACAATGGCTACATTTACATGCACAGTATTGCATTTTATGTCCTTATTCTGAAAAAGAAAAAGAAGACAATCCAACTAAGCTGTTTACATGTCAAATGAAAAACAATTGTCCACTGATATTCCTGTGTACAAGCAGTTGTGCATACATCCATAAACATAATGAAGCCCCATTGCCATTAATCCACAGTCTTGAGGAGTTTGGTGTTGCTATATTTAAACATATCCAAAAACCTGTTGATCCCCAAGTGTTTCATAATGCTTAAAAGAAGCTGTGTTTCTCCTTCTGACCAGAAATGTGAGCTTTTCTTCTGTGCATGCATCTCTACTCACATTTGAACTGTTAGTTGTTTTGTTTACATGCACAGAGCTGACCGTATGCCATAAACAGGCACGAGGCTGTGCGTCACAAGTGTTACGAGCTCTCCCTTTATGCTCGCCATGATGCAGTTGATCACTTCCTGCAGGAGCTGGCAGTCAGGGAGGGTCGTTAGGGCAAGGTGCTGCCACCTGGCTAGGCCTCTACCAAGGTTACAAATGCCAGCTTGGTCTCATGCCCCTCTCTCTCTCCTAGGCTCCACACCGCTACAGGTTCTGGGTTTGTCTTGGTGTTTTCTTTTGCATTCAACAGCAGCACACACACGCCTCACTCATCCACAAACTACATTCACTACTGATGCCGCTACTCTCCACACCTCATGCTTTTTGTAGATAGTTATGTTGTTTAAGTTACAATAAAACATTTTCATTGGCACTTAAATCCTGACTTGTCTCCCCTCTTTGTCACATACATTGAGCCAGTTTGTGTGACACAAGGTGCCATAAAAAACCTCCAGAGAATGCTCCTAAAACACAAATAATGCCAATCACAGCCATTGCAGTTTGCGTCGCTGCGACGTGCAGTTACATTCCTGGGGATATATATATATATTTATATATATATATGTGTATATATATGTGTATATATATGTGTATATATATATATATATATATATATATATATATATATCGATTACGGCACGTAATTACGGCATATATATATATATATATATATATATATGCCGTAATTACGTGCCGTAATCGATTATGTCGCTGTTTATTTTCGGGCCTCCACAATAAAGTTGTGAAGTTTCAATTACTTCCGGGGGCATTTCCGGAGCAACACTGCAATGTAGCTACATGCTAAGCGGCAGCGCTATAGAGCACAACAACAACAACAACACGAAGGATGGCTGAGGCGGAGTTTTTGCACAAATTTGGTAGTAGGCTAAGCCTACACACTTTAGTTTTCGTTTACATTACAATGTATTTCACATCTTGATATTTTGTTGTATGCAGCTGACGTGATTGCCAGATAGGATTCTCATCTCAGGCATATAATTGTCATTGTCTTAAAGCTGCTAAGCTGCTGTTTTGTTGAGAATAGTTGCACTTGACTTTACTACTTGAAAAAAGTTTCACAGTAATAAGTGGTTGTGTGCTGCACTGAATAGTTTTATTGCTGAGTGCCTGTTGTTACAATAGTGTGACTGTGATTACTGATTATTGTTTGCACAGGAGTTCAGGAAGTGCCTTAGAGCTGCTATTTTACTGTGTTAAAAAAAAACAAAAAAAAAAACACTGGTCACTGCTGGAAAAAGTTGGCTGTTATTGCTCTATTTAATGGTTCTAAAGCAGAGAGAAGAGAAATATTTGTGAATTGTGAATACACACATAGCAGCCAATAAAATCTGTTATCTGACTGCTTGTATTGCCTTATGATTGATGAAAAATTTGCCTTATTGTGTGCAGTAGAATTTTGATGCATTGATGCAGATTTGACTTGAATACGACACTTGTCAGCCTCAAGTAAAAACAGCCATTCAAACGTTTAATGTTACCCCGGGACCGCAAAGATTTAACGTTAATCGATATTTCTGTTGCCAGAGTAATGATTCAACGCACAATCATAAATCAAGCTTGACAAGGAGAAAAAGCTTGGATGAGGAGGAAAGATTCAGATTCAGACCACTTTATTTATCCCAAATGGGCAATTCAGTTGCAGCTTTTCCAGACGTCAAACATAAAAGAAACATAAAATCATTACAACGATTATTCAATTATTCAGAAAACAATTAAGAGGCACATGGCGTCATTGAACCAAATCAAATCAACAATAAATAAATGAATAAATAAACAAATAGGGTAAATTCTTCTAAAAAATACTGGGGTCTGTGTTTAGGAGTTTAATGGCAGATGGAATAAAAGACTTTGCGTATCGGTTTGTTTTGCTCTTGGGCACATTATAACGTCGACCAGAGGGCAAAAATAAAAACTCGGTCCACATAAAATGGTGGCTGGTTGGCTGATAATTATTTTTGCTTTCTCAGCTGCTTGTTTTTCCCAGCTCATGCCCAAATTCCTCTGCTGAATGCCAGTAATCTTGGAACATGCCTTGAGAATAAGCTGTTCTTCTCCTTCACAGACAACCCACTGAACCAGCAGATAAAGGAAAAAGTTAAAAGGCTTTCAATAAAAGTGTGATAAAAGTTGCACAAAATAGTATCACAGACATTAAAAGAACTTAGCATTAAGTAAATTCTTTGTTGACCCCATTCGACAATCAGCTCAGTGTTTTCTTCAAATTTGAGCTGTGAATCAAACTTGACACCATGACTTTGCCTAAAGTCAATGATCAGTTCCTTAGTTTTTGACACATTAAGATCCAAGAGATGATCATCGCACCATTTAGTAAAAGCAGGTAGGGCCTGACCATGAGCTGAGTGTCGGCCCTGGAGAAGAGTCAGAGGGGCAGTGTCATCCGAGAATTTTTTGAAGTAGCTGCCCTCTTGTGACGTTCTACAGCTGTCTGTGTACACGATGAAGAGTAAGGGTGACAGGACCCTGGGGTGAGCCTGTGTTTGAAAGCCTGATCCTGGACATGCATCCATTCACCAACACCTGCTGGATTCTCTTTGTAAGAAAGTCTAAAAGCAACACTGAAAACTGATCTGGTAGCTTAAAATAGGATGCAAGGTGGTCAATTAAAATATAAGGCTGCATCTTGTTAAAAGCAGAAGAAAAATCAGCAAATAAAATCCTTACGTGGGATTTTGGTTTCTCTAGGTGCTTGTACACTTTATCTAGGATGAAGAGTTTTGCATCATCGACACCCTTACCAGCTTGATATGCAAACTGTAAGGGGAAGTGTGTCTAAGCAGTGTCATTTTTTACAACTTTAATGAGAGGCTGAAGCGGAATAAAGAGTAAAAAAACATAATTTGAGTGATTTCTGTGAACAGCAATCAGGTAAATTTGTCTTCTCTCCAAGTTTGATGTCAGCAAATAACAGTTGTGTTAAGTTGGCTGGCAGTGCATCTTTATCTAGTCTATCGTGCTAAGGTACAACAAAAATCAGTGTCAAGCTTAAGCCAACGTTGCATTCCTATATTCATCTCTATTATGATTATGTAGAAATATTGATTGACATTTGAATTTTTCCCTACATATGATGTTATAAAATGTCTCATGTTTTAATTGTAGGACCACAGTGCCATGTAGATGTTATACCCTTGGCATCGGTATCATCTGATTGTCTGAGTGATTTCAGTCAGTTGCGTGATTTTATTGGTCCACACGTTATTCATACTATTTTCAGTTTCTGGTGTCACCTGAATGGGACCTTAATTTAGTGGCCTAACATCAGTTTAACATGAAGAATGTCCTACCATCCATTGGATGCCTTCATGTTGATGTTGGCCCCCATGTTGAGCAGTTGCTCCATCTGTGTGAGGAACCCTCGTCCTGCTGCCACCATCAGAGGTGTGGACCCTGTCTCACTGTGCCTGTAGTCCACTGGGTAAAAGAATCAAAGTATGAGTAAACAGCTAGAGCATTCACATATATTAAATGCATTCAGTCATTCTCATTCTATGTTCATTAGAAGTGACTCAGTAACTGCTTCGCTTCACTCTTCACTCTGAGACCACTACAAGACAGCCTTCGTTTGACAGTACTTTAGCTGATGGGAGTGTTGTGTTGTTTATTCAGCCAATTCTGTATTCTGTCACACCCCCATTTCTGAGATGAAGTTGTTTGTGTGTCTCTTGAAACTAAGTGTGATGTATCGATTAAGTGTTTTAGTAGTTGTTCACATATTTGCCTATATACTTTTACTGGAGGACACTACTATATGACACACATTAGCTTATTGTTCCATTGTTGTTCCTGCTGATGCGCCTATTGTCCCAATTATTGTTCCTTATTGTCACACCCCCATACTAGCCCTACACTGCCCCTATTGTTCATGTGTGTATTGAATCTTGTGAAAGAAAGACTAAAGCTCCAAACGGACAGCAGATATGCGAGGCAGAGATCATGCGTACATATACACATTGTTAAAAGCAAGTTTATCTTTGTCTTTAGTCTAACCATGATTTGAGTCTTTGTTTAGAATAACAATGTGACTTGTGACACTTCCATTTATTTTCTTAATCCTCAAACTTTCTGGTTATTTCCAGGTTACGTGACAAAATTACACATTTTAATGAGAAAATATGTAACTTAAATTACCAAACTGTATAGTATATCATAAAATGGTAAATTCAGTTGAAAAAAAACAAAACAGGAATTTCTCATCCTATGACTTATAGAACTGACGAATAAAGGTAAATCATCATGACTGAAATGACTATTACCATTCAAGTACTAGTGTACAAATTTTAAAGTGTATGTATAACCTCCAAAGAAAACAATAATAATTCCAAAAAGATGAATAAGAGAGAAGTCGTGAGATCAATACCGTTAACCCTTTCATAAAGGATGAGGTTGAAGAGCTGGGTGAAAGCATCCTGGTCTTCATTGAGGAAAATGTTGGAAATGCAGGAGTCCATTTCTTTCATCAGCCACTGTTCCAACTGTTCTGTGCCATTCTCATTCTGTCACACAAAATCACACATCGAGTCAACAGTCAGGTTTCAAACAACACACTAACACTCAATATAACTTGTCGCGGGGGGACGGAGGCTGTTTTCTGGGGGAAAGTTCACTGAAGTCTCGGTCTGGAGGGCTGACCGTCGCGGTGATTTCTTTTCAACACAAACACTTGGTGAGTTAAAGTTTTTTGCCGGTGACAGACGCTGTTTTTCAGGCAAAAATGTGACGAAGAGTCGGTAGAACAGGCGGGAGGACAGACGCTTCTTCGCGTACAGCTGTGGTATTTTTTTCCTCATATAAGTTGCCAAAGACAGTTACAGTTACTACGTTGTGGGACATTTCTCTTTATTTTGTAGAGTGAAGGACCTGTGTAGTTATCAGACTGTCTGATCAACACGCCCTCGATACGCTCAGCCGGCCTATCCGTTCACACCGGTTCGGTTCACCAATGCTGCGCCTCTGATACTACCTTCAGAGGCGGATCAGCGCCAGAGCGAACTTTCACCCCTCGCCACCTCTGAGACTTTTACACAGCGGAGGAGGCGGAGAATTGGTGCAGGATCCCCGCATCCAAACGACAGTGTGAATGGGGCTAGTGTGAACGGATAAGCCGGCTGCGTGTATCGAGGGCGTGTCGATCAGACAGTCTGATAACTACACAGGTCCCTCACTTAACAAAATAAAGAACCTATAATAATTTAGCTATAATTTAGTCCTGGCCTGTGTTTCAGTACCCAACCCTTCTTTAACTTAACTGAACTTTCCACACACAAGCCAGTCCATTCAGAATTGCAAAGGAGTTCACAGTACAGTGTTCATTGGAGGAAACAGCCAGCTGGAGTGAGAACAGGACAGAAAAATTCTACATCCACTTTTAATTTTCAGGTGGCTACATGGTTATTACTGTTGCCTCTTGCCATTAGACAAGAGTGCTGCTGCACAACTGGTCAAATTCACAAGGTGTCACAAGCTTTCTGCATACTTTCAAGTGACAAAAGGTACCAGCGTACTTTGATGTCAAAATGTGAACAGGCTGGCAGGTCTGCATATATGCAGTTATTTTATACATATATATAGGCATCACTTCATACTGTGTAATATCTCCAACAGGGGTATACACGATTTCTACAGATACCTCCAATTAAGACATCATTTCCACAACAATACTAAAACAATTGGAGAGACAGGGATGAGTCTGGTTAGGGTATTCATTAGCTCCATTCACACTGCCCTTTGAGTGTGGGGATCCTGTACCAATTGTCTGCATCCTCCTCTGTGTGAAAGTCTCAGATGCAGTGAGGGGTGAAATTTTGCTGCGCCTCCAGAGGTAGTATCAGAGGCGAACCGTACCTGTGTGAATGGATAAGCCAGTGGCACAGAGCGGGGGTGTGTCGACCTGATGGTGTCCACAGTCTGATAACTACACAGGTCCTTTACTCAACAAAATAAAGACAAATGTCCCACAAAGCAATGTTACATGACTAAACAACAGTAACGTAGTAACTGGTAGTGTCTTTGGCAACTTATATGATGAACAAAATACCACAGTTATACGTGGAGAAGTGTCTGTCCTCCTGTCTGTCCTCCTGTCTGTTCTAGCGAGTCTTCGTCACATTTTTGCCCGAAAAACAGCGTCTGTCGGCAAAAAACTTTAACTCACCAAGCATTGTCTCTTTCGACTATTGTGTTGTTGTAGTTACTGTCTTGAAAATAAATCACAACGACGGTCAGCCCTCCCGACCGAGACTTCAGTGAACTTTCCCCCAGAAAACAGCGTCTGTCTGACTCTGTCACTCGCAGGGAGGGAGTGACAGAGTCAGACAACGTCCTGTTTACTGATGGCGATGATATTATTATGTAATTTAGAGCGAAAAACGTAACTTTGTCACTTTCCAGGATGTTTGGTGGGTCAGGATCTCAATCACTACACATTATAACAGCATCCATAGGATTATAAACAGTCAGCGGGTACATGTTTAGATTAACAGGTAGACACCAGGGGAGAAACATACAGACATCATTATCATGATGTGTACTGTCATGCCTCTTTTTGCCTCAAATATAGTGCCACACATTTTTGTCCTATATAGTAAATATGCAGTGATGTCAAACATAGCCAGGGCTTCATGCATTTTTCTTAATTTAATTAATCATGACATTTTAATGAAATCTAACAAAAGGCTTTTCCAGCCTTAGGGAAAATTAGTAGTGGCGCTACATCAGCTCAAAATGGCCACATACTTGATGACTGAGGTAATTAAACTGTCAACACTGGACTCGATCAGACCCACTGGAGTGGTGCAAAGAGAGTGGTGTGTGTGTGCTTGTTGGTTTACGGTTTTGTTGAAGGTGCTGTCTCCTCTTTCCAGGGAGTTGCTGTCCTGGTGGAAGCCTGTGGCAGATGATGTGGTCATCTGTTCCTCTTCAAAACAACTCTTCTCCACAGCCTTACACCACTCCGTCAAACGTTTCTGCTTCTTCTCCTCTGAGGTCAGATTATGTGATACACACAGAGGAAATTAAGACAATGTAAGACAGAAGGCTAGGATGCATTTCTTTTTCCCACAGTGTGATTAAGTGAACTAATTAAGGAAAGGTTCATACTTCTGTGTGTCTCCTCCTTGTATTTCCTCATGTCCTTATCGTTAAAGCCCGTCAGCTTCAGAATTTCCTCCAGAAAGAATTCCTTCACTTCAAACTGTCTTCCTTTGACTAAAAATATAATTTTTATAAATTGTCATTATTTCATAATAATACAATAGCAAGAATAAATATAGCTGCAAGCAGCAATGAGGGGGTCAAGCTGGGACGCAACTGTGCAAATTATGCAGCGCAGACTTGTGAGCAAAGTAAGCAGTACGCATTTTAGAGAATTTACAAACATATGCATGTCCAACATTGAACTGGTGGAGGCGCTAGAGCCTTCAATGCAGAGGCACAAAAATGATGTGAGTGATTAGAAAGTTATGCAGCAAAGAGCTGTAAGCATTGTAAGCTGTACGCACTTTAATGAACTTAAAATCAAATACGCATGTCCAATCTGGAACTGATGGTGGCGCTAGAGTGTTCAATGCATTGGCACGCAAATTGATGTGAGTGATTGCGACGTTATGCAGCACAGAGTTGTAAGCAAAGTAAGCAGCATGCATTTCAAAGAATTTACAAGCATAAATGCATGTCAAACATTGAACTAGTGGTGGCGCTAGAGCGTTCAATGCATAGAATCACTATGGGGTGTCACGCAGTTTTACTGCTTGACCCCCAATTAGGGGGTCAAACAGTAAAACTGTGCCAGTTATGCGGCGCAGACTTGCGCAGTTTTACTTCTTGACCCCGAATTAGGGGGTCAAACAGTGAAACTGTGCAAGTTATGCAGCACAGACTTGTGCAGTTTGACTGCTTGACCCCGAATTAGGGGGTCAAACAGTGAAACTGTGCAAGTTATGCAGCACAGACTTGTGCAGTTTGACTGCTTGACCCCGAATTAGGGGGTCAAACAGTGAAACTGTGCCAGTTATGCGGCGCAGACTGGCGCAGTAAGCAGTACGCAGTATGCATTTTAAAGAATTTACAAGCATAAATGCATGTCAAACATTGAACTAGTGGTGGCGCTAGAGCGTTCAATGCAAAGGCCTGAAAATTGGTGTGAGTGATTGGGATAGTGTCTTGACTCCAGGTACCACGTTTAGTTACGCTAAGTCATAGCATCGGTGAGACGACAGCCCACTTCCTGTTTGGCGGCTTTGCCGCCATTTTCGATTGCCTCTCACTGGAGAATAAACTTGAAATTGAAAATTCTTTGAAATAACTTTTGTGCGGCTTGGTCTGAAGATCATGTTTTTCAACTTTCAAGCGAATCGAACAAACTTTGTGACCCATGAAGATTTTTAAAGCTTTCTGACATAATCCAATATGGCGGAGGTCCAACATGGCCGACAGTGACGGGCCATAGATCGTTGAACTCAGATTGATCCAAGGATCACAACGCTTTGTCAATTGTGAAAATCAGATGCACGAGTCAAGGTCCACGTCAGAAAATGCGTGTCCAAATTTCACCCATTGGTGGCGCTAGAGTGTTCAATGCAAAGGCCTAAAAATTGGTGTGAGTGATTGGGATAGTGTCTTGACTCCAGGTACCAAGTTTGGTTATGCTAAGTCATAGCATTGGTGAGACAACAGCCCACTTCCTGTTTGGCGGCTTCGCCGCCATTTTCGATTGCCTCTCACGGGAGAATGAACTTGAAATTGAAAATTCATTGAAATAACTTTTGTGCGGCTTGGTCTGAAGATCATCTGTGTCAAGCTTTCTGAAATAATCCAATATGGCGGAGGTCCATCATGGCCGACAGTGATGGGCCATGGATCATTGAGCTCGGGGCTATCCAAGGATCACAACGCTTCCTCACTTGTGAAAATCAGATGCACGAGTCAAGATCTACATCAGAAATGCTTTTCCAACTTTCACCAATTGGTGGCGCTAGAGCGTTGGGCATAACGTTCTGTAAATTGGTGAGAGTGATCATGGGACTGTCCCAAATCTGTGCACTGAATTTCATAACTTTCGACCAAGCGGTTCAATTTTCGACCAAATTTTGACCTGTTGGTGGCGCTAGACGGCTGGGTTTAGAGGTCCGTAAATGAGTGTAAGTGCTCAGTACAGTGGTCTGAAACTTTCAGCCAAATTTCAGCACTTTTTACCAAGGCGTTCTATGGGCTGCCATAGACTTCAATGGCAGAGGAATAATAATAAGAAAACATAGAATCACTATGGGTGTCTAGCAGTTTCACTGCTGGACCCCCAATAATAATCAACATCCCATTCCCTATATACACATAACCCTCAAATCTGGGAGGGTTATGTGTTCTAATTCTCCATATTTTTAACTGGCTGTATTATTACATTCAGTGTTTTTTTTCCCTGCAGTCTTCCCCGGAGTCTTCAGACTCTGCCTCTACCGCAGAGGACGTGTTAGCCGGGTTCAGGGGCTCCTCATAGTGCTCTTTCCACCACCCAACAATATCCCCAGTCAGCAGGTCTTCTCCCCAGCTGAAAACAGCCTGGGCTAAGCCCCACTTTCCCTTTCTGAGTTGCCCAATGGTTTGCCAGAACTTCCTTGAGGTTTCTCTTTTCCCCATCCTCCGATACCCACGTTGCAATGCGCATCTTGGAATGTCTGGCAGACATCTCGCTTGGAAAGCAGCGTATCACCTTAAGCTCAACCTTAGTAAAACTGAACTCCTCTTCACCCCGGGGAAAGACTGCCCTCGCATGGACCTGTCAGACACTGTCGAGGACGTCACAGTATCGCCTTTGTCAACTGCGAGGAACCTGGGTGTAATCCTCGACGACGGACTGTCTTGCGCCACCAACATCACTGCTGTGGCCTGATCCTGCAGATCTGTCCTCTACAACATCTGCAGGATCCGGTCTTTCCTCACAAAGGACGCAACGCAACTCCTGGGTCCAAGTGCTGGCCATCTCCCGCCTGGACTACTGCAACTCGCTCTTTGCAGGACTCCCAGCCTCTGCGACTGAACCGTTGCAGCGTATCCAGAACGCTGCAGCGCGTGTCGCGACCCTAACCCTAACCCTTGTGACTCCCCTCCTCCGTGACCCCCACTGGCTTCCTTTTGCAGCCCGCATCCCATTCAAAACGACAGTGCTGGCCTTCAAGGCCGTCAACGGAACTGCACCCATCTACCTCCAAACACTGGTCAGACCACACAGCCCAGCTCGAGCAATTCGCTCTACTACATGAGTCAAAGCTCACTCGGCGAAGTCGCGACTCTTCTCTGTTATGGCACCTCAGTGGTGGAACGACTATTTAAAAAATGATGGACTCAGTAGGACTTACGATTGATCACAGGGCAGGAGCCAAAATACTTCTGGAACAGGTCTACATCCAGAGCAGCACTAGAGAGAATAAGTTTTAATGTTGGGATCTTCTGAAGAACATCCTGCATTTTGGTGAGCAGGAAATCAGTCAGACCATCACGCTCATGCACCTCGTCCTGTTAAAACACAGAAAGAACAAGACAGGACAAAAAAAAACAAAAAAACATAGCTTTTCAGCCTGCTGTTATGTTGCTGAACTTCAAAAAACAATCTAAGATTCTAATATGTGTATTTCATAAGCTTTAAATATGTGCATTTCATAAAGCAGGAATGCAGAGTGGACGAGTTTCCTGAGTTTTGATGCTCACCACAATGACATGTGTGACAGTTGTCAGGCTGGCATCTCCAGCCATCAGTGTTCTGAGGAACACTCCACTGGTGCAAAAGGTTAGCAGTGTCTTGGGGGAGACCCTAAGATTTAAACAGTTAAAAGAGACATTTGCTTATTAAGCAAACTAACTGTTTTCCAGAAGCTCACAACTGTTAGACATGGAATATTTTTACATAAATGCCTCAATCTCACCTAAGCTAAGAGGCCCTTTTCAGATGTGAAATACGTAAGATTGATCTATCTGTAAATTTAATTGCGCTTCTCTTTTACGTTAATGTTTCTCCCTGCGTCTTCAGATTCACGAGAGCAATGAGAAGGAAGGAAGAGTAAAATAGTTATGACAGCAGACCAGCCTAAACTGACAATTCCCTCCTCCCTTTCATTCCCATCCTCACATCCAGTCATCAATTCAAAATGTCCTATAATAGACATGGATTTTGCAGAAGCATGTAACAGACTTTTTGTTCTATATCTACAGAAACTTTCCCAGGGAGGCTGAGTAGTGTGATACCTCGATAATTTGAGCACACCCTGTGGTCCCCCTTTTTGAAAAGAGGAACCACCACCCCAGAAGAAAACAGAGAGACAGGGTTTCAAAATTCAGTTTCATATTCTTATACCACTACGGTCTATAGGGATAATTTCAATTTGAACTTCATTTGCACAAATCAGAAATGTCTTAACTTCTGTTTAATCAAAATCCTCAGAATTTTCTGAATGTGGAATACTATGTGTCCAGATTTTCTTAGTAAATATGGAATGACGTGCCCTACAAAAACACAAAGCATCTAGACACTGTGGTCTAATCTACCTGCTCTCTAGTCTGATGTGATAGCCGACAGTCTGGCCCACACTCTCTCCTCTCTCAGCTGCCACTCTCTCAGCCACAGCAATGGCAGCCAGACGTCTGGGCTGAGTGCAGAAGATTCTGCAGGGCTCATCATTCCTACTGCACTCATCCAGCAGGAACTGTGGGATCTGGACAACGCAAAACAATGAATTATCTTTACAGCCTTCATGCTGAGGCTCTGTATAGTATAGTTATACAATATCAGATCGTTTAGTCCCTCCAAAAATATGCTTTATTTTGTAAACACTGAAAGAAATGCCAATCAAACAAATCTCTGCACATTTCCAAGATCTTGCAATTGTGTTTTGGTGTCAATAATACAATATTCCTATAAAGTTGAATCAGTGAAATGATAATACTTGTCATAAACCAAGGCACCCTGGTAACATTTAAAAACTAAACAAGACTAAGAGAGACAAGACAAGCAGCAGCAAAGTACAGATGGGGCTGATGGGAATGTCACAGGTATTTGGTCATAAATAAAGTTTTCGAATTTAAGTTGGTTCTGATACATTCCTACTACAATGAAGTTCAGTGAAGATGTAAAGATGACAAGGGGCAGCTTAAAGGTAGGCCTTTCCTCTTCATAAAAGGGGGTACCTTTTTCAGAAAGTCTAACTGCAGAGTTAGAGAGATAGAACTTGTAAATCAAAAGAATGAAATATCATTCTGAGCACTAAACTCTGTTATTCGAAAATATTGAATTCCACACCATGGTATCTCATACACACTGAAAGCGGTGATTTCACCATAACATAACATCAATTTGCTTTCAAAATTTTATATAAGAGACATCAATAATTTCCTCCAATATGGTATTAAGGGACACAACTACAACAGTCCAATAAACCTGAAGCTGCTGTAGTTTGTTTCTCTGTTTGGCAGCAGAACTGATCGTGACATTAAGATAAGGAGCATGCTTTTGTTTGCCAAAATCTGATCTGCACGCCAGCATTGTCCTAATTCCCAGAATATTGAAATTTCTCAATTGTTGCTCATTCCCTAATATACTTATATGTTTCCCATTTTAAATTAATTTAGGTCTCAGGATTTCCTTTTGGTGTGTATTTGCTGTACACAGGGCTGTACCAAACAGTTAATAACTTCATTCCCAATGTTGACATTCAAATACTAAATGAACATTTCAAAGTCTTCTGTTTCCATGTCTATCCATTCTGTTTAAACCCAGTATGTTTGCACAGTCAAGTGCCTCTTTTCCACACATCAGTGTTTGTGTTGCGTGAGTTATTCATTCTTGAGTTTAAATTGATATGTCAATAATGTCTAATGTTATTTTCTATTGATCTGCAGTCCGTATCAATGGAATGGAATTCAATATTTACAACTGCATACAACTATGTGTATCTAAAGCTTTCCTCATGTCAGCAGATGCGCAAATATTTTCCAGTGGTGCAAAAATAAAAAGTACGAGCTTCAGCACTGTGGCTGGAAAACATCCTGGGAAGAGTTTAATCTCTGGGGACCATAAAAATCTGTACAAATTCACAATCTGTGATCCAATATCTGTTGGACCGTGTATCTGTCGGGCAGAACCACCTGTGTAGTTTTTCCAGAGCCAGTCTCTCCCACCACCAGCACCACCCTGTTTTCTCTGATGAGCTGGACAATCTCCCCCTGGCGTTCATGCACAGGCAAGGAGCGTCGAAAGCTGTCCAGTTCTGATGGACTCCTCCTCCGAGGCACCATGGGTATGCCGTTGTTTAAGCGCCCACTTGTCCTGTTCCTGTCACAACTGTTGTCTGATGAAAGAGATGAAGATTATTACCTGAGACTATACAACATATGAGTTAACTTGACATTCAGGTATTTTTTCCTACTTGCAAAGCAGAAGCCTTGTATGGTTACTTTCTGGGAAAATACATCAGGTATTCCAGCAACTTTCTTTTGTTCAAACCAAATAATAGCTCTATGTGTTAGAATGTGTGGAACATAACTCAGTCGGATTAGCCCCTGGATGTGCAGCTCATTTTGTATAACAAGTGTGTGTTATTTCCCACGAAATCACAGTGACAGAGATATCGTGCAATGACTCTGACACCAACAACCAACCAATTGCAAGGACATAACCTTTCTATTATTGTTTTATAATGTAGCCCTTAGAACAAAGAGTCAGGAATATTTTTTTTACAAGTGGGCAGCATAGAGGCGCACCAGATTGATTATGTTACCATTACATTAGTTTTGCCATTTTTACATCAGCAAATGCATATGTGGTGATCATAAGGACAATAAAATCACTCCCCAACAAGAAAGGAAAAGATGAATGGACAAGGGCAGGCTCTATCCAAAGTTAAAAAAAAAAGCTGCATTTCAGTTAAACTGATGACTGGTATCAAGTGGAGACATCAGCAAAGAGTGGAGCAAGACATGAACATTAACAATACCAAAAACATGGGGAAGAGAATCCAGACCATCACAGGCTACAAAAGCAGGAGCACACCCATCATGTGTGTGGGCATGCTGCCAGGTGAGCTAAATATTTAATGCTTGCTTTGATCTCCTCGACAAGGTCTCAGCTGCAGAGTCTACTCTACATCCAGAGGACTGACCACTGTCAGTAACCACAAAGTGGATGTGAGAACAATCCTGCTTAGAGTGAACATGAGCAAAGCATCTGGGCCTGATAACATCACTTTCCATGTAATAAAACAGGTGCCAATGAGCTAATTCATTTGATTACTGACATTTTAAACACATCAGTGTCACAGGAGAATGTCCAATGTACTGGTGTCACAATACTGGAATTTCTAACTTCAACACAATACCTTTTCTTGACACAACATTGAAGGGATAAAAAATGTGATTTTAATTCAAATCTAAATGTAACAAGGCTTGTGTATTGTGTTAAGCACAGCAGCATATACAGTCGTGTTCAAAAGTTTACACTAGGCCTGCACGATTAATCGTATTTTCATCGTCATCGCGATGTGAACGTGCGCGATAAACCCATCGCAAAAGCTGGTCTGAAGTGCGATAAGTTTTGTTTACATCCGCCATGCTTTCACACTCAGCGTGCTGACATTTGGCCAATCAGATGCGGCCCTTGACACATGGGCAATGCATGCACACCGTTTAGCCAATCAGATGACGCCCAGCTCTGCTCACGTTCCTGCGTGAAAATTAGTAGCCAGAGTAAACAGGATGGCGAGGCAGGAGAGCAGAGCGGTGAAAATGCAGACGAAACGCTTGTGGCAAAAAGAAATAGCAGCTCCGCGGTTTGGAGATACTTTGGACTCAAGCCAGAAGACAATTTACAGACCCAGGTACTGTGCAGGACCTGCAGAACAGTTGTAGCAACATCCAGAGGTAACACCACCAACCTCCGTCACCACCTGCTGCACCACCATAAAGAGCTGCACGAGCAGTTTAAGGCCAGTCAGTCTCGAGCGCAAACGTCGAGCAGCAGCCAAGTAACGCGACCATCACTGCAGCAACACTAACATGTGTAAATTAATGTTATAAGTATGTATAAGTTATGTATTTTTTGATTTAATTGTCATCAGCTATGAAGTGTTTAAGAGTACCTCAAAGCAGGGAATCTATTAATGCAGATAAATCTGAAAGACACAGAAACTGTATGCAAACTTAAATAGTTTCTTATTTATCGCAAGTCATATCGTCATCGCAATATTGAAGGGTGTCATCGCACATCGCACGTTTTGCTCATATCGTGCAGGCCTAGTTTACACCCACTTGAGAAGAGCAGGCATGTCACGTACTACTTTGCCACAAAAAACATTCATGAAGTTTGGTTCAATAACTAATTTATTATAGGCCTTCTGAAAATGTGACTAAATCTGCTAGATCAAATACATACATAACTGGAACGATCAATTAAGGTGATTATAGAAATGTTGTGTCAATCAAATTTGCTTTGTAGCACGGCCTCTTAACTCCCTCTGACTGATTATGATTGATAACAGCAGATTACTTTACTGGGCCCATTTTAATAGGGCTTGTTTGATAAACCCATTACATTCAGCCACAAACACTACAATGGGAAAGTCTAAAGAAGCTAAGCATTGATCTGAAAGAGCACATTATTGATTTGCACAAATGTCAGGAAACTCACTTGGAGCCATTTCAGAGCAGTTACAGGTCCAAAGATCAACTGTACAAACAATATTTTGTAAGTATAAAGTGCATGGCACAGTTGTGTCACTGTCATGATCAGGAAGAAAACACAAACTATCACCTGCTGCTGAGAGAAAACTGGTCAGAATGGTCAAGAGTCAACCAAAAAACACCAGAATTAGAAGCTACTGGAAGACAGATGGCAGTGTCTATAGTCAAGAGTCGCCATTGTCTGAGAGGCTGCTGTGCAAGAAAGAAGCCCTTGCTCCAGACACTGTTCGGAGGAAAGAAGGTGAGGCCTTCAACCCAAATCCACAATAACTACTGTTAAGTATGGTGGTAGTGATGTGAGTATTATGCTGTGGAGCTGTTTTTCTGCCAGTGGACCTGGTGCTCTAAAGAAAGTAAATGCAATAATGAAGGAGGATTATCTCAAAATTCTTCAGGAAAACCTAAAATCTTCAGCCAGAAGATTGGGTCTTGGGAGCAGTTGGGTGTTCCAACAGGATAATGATCCCAAACACAAATCAGAAGGGGTAAAGTAATGGCTAGAATTGAGGTTTTGGCCCTCCCAAAGTCCTGACTTGAAGCCCACCAGGAACATGCGGGCTGTGCTGAAGAAACAAGTCGGTACTAGGAAGCCAACAAATTTAGTTGAATGTTTTTGTGACAAAGTAGTATGTGATCCACTCATTCTATCAGAGAAAAATGAGAGTTGTAGAAATCATTGGAACTGAAGACTTCTATGAAATACAGGTGCATCTGAAAACATTTGAATATCATGGAAAAGTTCCTTTTTTTCTGTAATCAAATTCAAAAAGTGAAACTTTCAAATATTCTAGATTCATTACATAAACTTATAAAGTGAAATATTTCAAACCTTTGCCAGTGCTTGCCTGGCCAGCCAACTCGCAGACCCAACAATACAGACGTGCTGAAGGCTGCTAACAAAGTAACCTGGGCTTCCATAACACCTCAGTGGTGACATAGGCTGATCGCCTCCAAAAGGCAAAAAGGAGCCTCAGCCAAGTATTGAGTGATTTAATGAACATATAGCAACCCACAAGAAGGCTGGTTGGGTCAGTGATCCACAAGTGGATCTAACGACTCTGTAAGGGCACCCCCACACAGAGTTTAAAAGCCTGCAACCCCCCTCCAGTTAGTTAGAACTGAAGAAGCCTCTTGGATGAGAGGTGAAACATCTTCATGAAACTGACACAAGTCCAGTTGCCTATGATATAGCACTTACAATCACCATCACCTGGATGAATGAGAACCTTCATCAACATAAATGAACATACTTCTCAGATGGTTGACATTCCTGTATTATAAATCTTTTATGTGATTGGAGGCAAGTAATATTATAATATTTTGAGATACTGTTTTTTTTTTCCATGAGCTGTGAGCCATAATCATCAAAATTACAACACAAAAAGACTTGAAATATCTCAATTCATGTGCAATGAATCTAGACTATATTAAAGTTTCACTTTTTGATTGAATTTACAGAAAGACATTAACTTTTACATGATATTCTAATTTTTTGACATGCACCTGTACATGTTCTTTACAAGTGTATGTAAACTGTATGTTATTTTACTTCTGAAAATAGTCAAAGTCTTTTCCTATCAACTGAAACTCTGTTGTTGCTGTTTTAGGTTAATCTGGCTCGATAGCTCTGAGGGAGATTAGCTTCACTTTGAAATTACAAATGACTGTTGGCACAAAAACAGAACAACACACTTATCAACAACTGGGCCATCTTGTTTAAAGCTTCAGTGATATTGAAATGGGAGTCTTCACCAACCTTTTAAAATTCTTTATAGAGGTTAGCTTGTTCCTGATAACTGCTCTGAAGCATCGATTGTACATGGCTTGGCAAAATCCTTTGCTTTTCCTTGTTCATTTACCTCAACTGTGAAGTATTTCCATACAGCACTCCTGATGTACACCACAATCTGTTGCAGAGGTTCCGTACGTGCCATCTTTAATGGGCCATACCCAGCCAGGAAATACCTCTATCAGGAGGGTTTCAGCCATATTCTTGTTAACCCCATGGGGCCTAAGATGACTCAGAACATGGCCTAAGCAACAGGGGATTTTTTTAAATGTGTTTCTAAGATCTTTTTAAAACTAAAATGTGATATACAAGTAACTCTGAGAAATAACTCAAGTGTGAGGCTGAAATAAAGAGAAATAGAGGGACTGGTGTGTGACAGTGAGCAGAACTTCATACAACTTCATACAACACATAGCAGTGCAGGGCTTTTGGTTTGTGAATAAATACTACTACTGCTTAAGACCCCAGCCAAGATCCTGTGTCTTGCTTGCCTGTTAGCGAAAATGGGGGGTTTAGCCCTGGAGTAAAAAAAAAACTTCCATCCAGGTTCACATTATCTAATAATTCATTTATATAGCTTTTGTTTTGTGTGTAACATAAGGGACTAAAACTTGTATTTAGTTGTACAATCCTGTGATGTAAGATA
The DNA here is from genome assembly GCA_039737535.1 of Lagodon rhomboides. Classification (NCBI taxonomy): domain Eukaryota; kingdom Metazoa; phylum Chordata; class Actinopteri; order Spariformes; family Sparidae; genus Lagodon; species Lagodon rhomboides. The sequence goes on from CM077800.1 coordinate 29,010,420, forward strand.
ATACGAGAATTAAGCTTGTACCTTGTACATAGTCTTATCACAGTTTGTAAATCACTTGCACAGTCCTAATTTAAGACTCACCAGGCTCTTGAGTCACAGACATGCCACTCTTATTGTTGGGCTGTAGGTCAATGCGTTCCCTATTGCTGACAGGAAACCTCTGAAGCAGGCTGCGGATGAAATATAATGAATTGTGGAAGAGAGTGAGGGGCATTGCAGGCCGAGGTTTTTCTGATCCATCCTTCTTCCTGAGGGTGAGGAAGCGAGTTGGTCCTTTCCTGAAAGGATAAAAGGAGAAATGTCTTTCATGCTGCCTTGTTTCTCACAAGCCAAAAAATGTTGCAGTAAATGGTCCAAAAGTCTAAGTATGGTCTTACTATTATATTCATTCTGGTCCTCTGAAAAAGCATTTTTTTTTAAAACAACAGATAACTACAGCACTAACAAGTAGGACATATGGGGGGAAAAATGAAAGAAAAAATGAAAAGAAAACGATGTAATCCATAAATTCATGAACAAAATGGAAAATTAAATGGGAAAATAAATTAAATAGACAAATTAAAATAAAGATAAATACATACAGTCACAAATTAAAACAAGTATTGATTTATGTCAGATGTTTAATTATTTAATGCCAAAATCTATTTTCACAAGTGTACTTTCCATCCAGAATGGGAAGATGAATTTCTTTTTATCTTGGGGTAAATGTGTATGTATGTTGTGTCGCCAAACACAAGCATTGTCTAAAAAACGAAAACTGCGGTAATCCCACAACATGGACCAATAAAGATTCAACGAGGACAACCCATCAAAGAGCGGACAATGTTTTTAATTACTTCAAAAACTGGTGACTTGGTCTTGGTGATGAAGAGTGATTTTGAAACCCTATCACCTGTGGTGCACCTAGGGCTGCTTCATATCAGAAATCTCCAGCACTGGTTTGCTCTGGCTGTGATTGTGCTGAGACAGACAATGCTAAATTTGTGTTGGTATTCGCAGAGTTATGAGGTTCGACCTTTGTGCAGTCAGCTCAGGGACATGACTGCTGATTCTGTGTCTCATCTAGTGATTAGTGCACTGTCTGAGGTGACCTCATCTGGAGCCTGCTGAGGTGCCGTTTGGTAACGTCCAGCTTTTGCTGGCAACGGTGCCAGCCGGTTGGGAGATCCTCAGGTGGGTGGTGCCCCGCTGTTGGACTGCTGTCGTCTGATTTTTTGGCTGGGTTCGGAGTGGTGTTGGCTCTTTTCTACCTGGCAGTATGATTCCACAGCCTGACAGCCTTTTTCTTAGGTTTAAACTGATAGCAAAGCCTGTTAGAGGGCGGAGCACGTGCAACATTAAAATATTTGTTACCTGGATGTAACCAGTTACCAGTTTATGAGTGCTTTCATAGCCCTTTAACCACAAGCCCAGGTGAATGCAGTGTTGCTGGGGTTCAAAGCAACGCATGCACTGGGGCTTCATGGGGGGGTGGGTCCTGCATATGTTCTGCACCCCGTTTGGGGGGGTTAGGACTATTGTACTACCAGTAGCAGAGCCTATTGGAGGGCTACGCACATTAGAGGTCGACCAATAGTGGATTTTTAAAGTCTGATTTACAGTGGAGGAAATAGTTATTTGATCCCTCACTGATTTTGTAAGTTCGCCCACTGACAAAGAAATGAACGGTCTGAGAGAAGGAGGTTGTCACCCAGGTTTTCACGGTACAAGGCCCCCATCCATCTTTCGCTCGAAGTTGACCTGTCCCCTTAGCAGAGAAACACCCACAAAGCACAATGCTTCCACCTCCATGCTTGACGGTAGGGATGGTGTTCTTGGGGTCATAGTCAGAATTCCTCTTCCTCCAAACACGGCGAGTCGAACTGATACCAAAGAGCTCGATTTTGGTCTCATCTGACCACATCACCTTCTCCCAATTATTCTCTGAATCATTCAGGTGTTCATTGGCAAACTTCAGATGGGCCTGTACATGTGCCTTCTTGAGCAGGGGGACCTTACGGTTGCTGCAGGACTTTAATCCATTACAGTGTTGTGTGTTACCAATGGTTTTCTTGGTGACTGTGGTCCCAGCTGCCTTGAGATCATTGAGAAGCTCCTCCCATGTAGTTCTGGGCTGATCCCTAACCTTTCTCATGATCACTGATACCCCATGAGGTGAGATCTTGCGTTGAGCCCCAGGTCATTTTGTGTTTCGTCCATTTTCAAATAATCGAACCAACAGTTGTCTCCTTCTCACCCACCGTCTTGCCAATGGTCTTGCAGCCCATTCCGGCCTTGTGCAGGTGTACAATCTTGTCCCTGATGTCCTTAGACAGCTCTTTGGTCTAGCCCATGATGGAGAGGTTGGTTTCTGATAAACTGATTCTGTGGACAGGTGTCTTCTATACAGGTAACGAGTTGAGATTACGAGTACTTTCTTAAAGCGAGAGGACTAATCTGTGGGAGCCACAATTCTTTATAGTTGGTAGGGGCTCAAATACTTATTTCACCCAATGAAATGCAAATCACTTTTTATCTCTTTTTTTTTAATGTGATTTTCTGGATTTTCTTTTTGATATTCTGTCTCTCACTGTTAAAATAAACCTACCACTAAAAGTTTAGACTGTTTATTTCTTTGTCAGTGGGCAAACTTACAAAATCAGTGAGGGATCAAATAATTATTTCCTCTACTGTAATAACTGTGTTTGTTAAGGGAACTGATCTCTTTCCTGTGCTTATGAGCCCATCCCCGCACGTGAACCATACTTTACAGAATAAGCAGTGTATCATATCCTCTCAGACACCCTATATAAACCTTTATTTGTGCCTTGCTCTCATTTTACTCTGTGACCACAATGAGTAGGCAATTTACTGTAAGAGAGGCTCTGGACCGAATTTTTAAATCAGACGAAGGGGAGATTGAAGTTGAACCAGAGATAGAGGAGGATGTGTCAGAACTGGAAGAAAACATCGATCCTAAATTTTGATCTGGACCTTTATGAGACTGACCAGTCAACAGATGAAGAGGCTCCACAGGAAGGGGCTCATGGAGAACAGGCACGAGAAGAAGAAGCACCTGAGGTGACATTCCAGTCCAAGGGTGGCAACTTGCTCTGGTATTCTTCCTCCCAGGACAGAGGAGGAAGAGCAAGAGTGGAAAACACTGCAAGGATGATGCTAGGGCCAACACGATACGCAATATCTCGTATGGATAACATCAAGTCCAGCTTCCAACTCTTTTTACCAGAGTCCATGGAGAAAATTGTACTGGACATGACAAACCTGGAGGGGAAGCGTGTGTTTGGGGAGAAGTGGAGAGCATTGGACCAGGTAGACCTCCAAGCCTACATGGGTCTGTTGATTCTGGCTGGAGTATATCGGTCAAACAATGAGGCTACACACAGTCTGTGGGATGCAGAGTCCGGGAGGCCTATATTCTGGTCAACTACGTCCTTACAGCAGCTTCATGTCCTCTCAAGAATGATCTGATTTGATAATAGAGAGCTGTTAGGTATGCACCGATACCGATACTTGCAAAAATTCACCAATGCCACGCACCGATACCACATTATTGCATTAGGCCATACATTGCATGAAACTGAAGACCGCGATCAGACGGCGGCTTGTCATTTCTTGATGTCATTCTGGACAGATGGTCTGGACCCAGACGCCGTCCTATACGGAGTATAAGTATTTTAAATTTTGACAGGCCACTTCTATTTTGACTGGCACCGCCGGTTTAGCGGATCAGGAACTCCACTGACCAATTGCATTCGAGTTAAGCCATCCCACTTGACGCTACTCAGTCTCTGAATACAGACAGACAAAAGAGGTGAAAAGCGAGTGACAGACGGAAAGACGAGTGAGCGATACAGGGAGAGAAGACAGAGAGACGGTGAGCCGGAGACAGAGAAACATAACTCCACATGTCGCTCTCTAAGAGCTAATGAATGTTCCCCCAGAGTCGCTTGGATTTTGGGTCAATACAAAAAGCCATTTACTGATGGAGGGGTTGTCCAGGAGTGCAAGAGTGCAGTAGCTGAAACCTGACTTGAGGGGAAACAGAAACAGAAATGTTATTTTTCAAAAATTAAGTCCTTTATTTTAAGATGCACAATTCCTAAAAAGCTATTTTATCTATTTTCACTATTTTATTTTTAAATGCAGCCCTTCTTTTCCTTAAAGAGAGAAGAACACAATACATACCTACAGTATTATATATCTGCAGTATTAAATGTAAAGTGACTATAAATATTGTCGAAATGTTCGTTCTTTATTGTAAGAAGAGGACCGCTGACGTAAAGGGTTTACATAACCCCAAAAAGGAGAAAAGAAATTGGACCAGCTCAAACAGATGAACTGCAAAATTGCCTACCTTCAAGAAACGCATCTATCTGACGCTGAACAACAGAAACAAACAAAGTCGTGGGCCTCTCAAGTTTTCTAGGGTAGTGCAGTAGGGGTGTAGCAATTTTGATATATAATTCAATCCATTTTTTGTTTAGGGAGGAACATGCTAATAAATGGAACAACAGATGGCATCTGGGTATCGATGCTAAATGTTTATTCTCCCAAATGATAACAACCCACAATTTATGAAAATCATATTTGACTTAGTGTTAGGGAAATCACAAGGTATATTACTAATTGGAGGGGACTTCAACTGTGTGTTGAACCCGTTTCTGGATAAAAACTCTATCTCAAATGTACATCCAACAACAATGAGTAAGGCTCTTAAAAATAGCTGTGAAGAATATGGTTTTATTGATGTTTGGAGAAAAATACACCAGAGGGAAAAGGACTACAAGTTTTATTCCCACCCTCATTCCATGTATTCCAGGATTGATTATATTTTTATCCCAAGCAATGAATCATTCAGAGCACTGGATTGTCAGATCCATAATATAAATTTGTCGGATCATGCACCTGTGTCAGTGAAATGGGACGTGGGGTGTACTGTCTCCTTGAGCAGGTGGAGGTTAAATTCTTCCCTGTTGGGGATTCCGGCAATCCAGGCTACACTTAGATATGACTTTGTTCTCTATTTGGAACTTAATAATAAAGACAATATCTCACCAATTAAACTTTGGGAAGGCAGTGTTAAGGGGAAAAATAATTCAACTAGCCTCAATCCCAAAGAAGGCGAGGGGAAAGTAAACGATTAGAACTGGTTTAAAAAATAGAGCATTTGGAGAAATAGCATAAAGAAAACACATCTGCCGAAAATCTCCATAAGCTTAAAGAGTCAAAACAGGCACTTGACAATTTCTTAAGAGAAAAAGTTGAGAGAAATCTAAGATTTCTTAAACAAAAATACTACGAGCATGGCAGTAGAGCCAGCCACCTCTTGGCATCCCATTTGAGAAAACAATGCAGTCTTACCACGGCCCAGAAAATTTAAAGTAACAAACCAGAAAAGTCGTTTTTATATAAACCACAGGAAATTTCAGAAGCCTTTTGCTGGATTATACTCAGATAAAAACACTGAAAACGATCCAGAAAAAAATACTCATACCTGAAATCCATCAAACTTCCTAAAATATATGAACTTCATCAGAGTTCCTTGACAGGCCAATGACTAAAGAAGAAATCGCTGGTGAAATGAAAAAACCTAGAGAATAATAAAAGCTCAGGGACAGATGGGTACAAAAATTTGTTTTACAAAACCTTTACTGAACTCATCAGTCCGGAGACTGCTTAGTGTTACGGAGCATAGTAGCAAACACCTAGATCAATGCATGGCATTAGCGATCGATACGGAAAAGGCATTTGATCGCGTGTCTTGGACGTTTTTGTTTAAAACCTTAGATAAATTCGCCCCAAATTTCATTAGCTGGATACAGCTATTATACCAATCCACAAAGCATGGTCAGAGTCAATGGACATACCATGCCATAGAACCTGCGCACTCAAGACTTCCGCTGACCGAGTCGGCTAACGGCTTAGCACCAAGCTAACTTGGATGGGGATAAAATGTAATCAGGTGGCTCTTCTAGACTCTCCAAATTTTATTGGACCGAAGTGCCCAAATTCTGACAGTAAAATGAGTCATTTCGCAGGGCTTGTGAGGCTTTTTCTACATTTATACAGATGCGTCTTTCACAATGTTAGCTTTTGGGAAAAAGTCCCCAGTGACATGACAATATAATTACACGGCTTGGCCACAACAAAAACTGTCTTGAAGGCCTGGCGCTCTTTGAAGGGGCTTGATCTTGACGATGAGGCCAGCTATCTTCTTTGCAGTTGAAGTTAAGGTCAAGCCAACTGCGTTAAATAGTCCACACCGCCATCCACTGTATCAGAGTATATAACATCATGCTATTCACTACCCATTTTTATACTGGGCAGTAAGCCGCCAATTGGCCGTCCTTCTTGCGGATTTAGACAGAAGGCGGTAAACTGGGGGTCTGTTTTGGTCTGCCAATTTGACGCCTCGGAGGGTACACTTATTTCTACCTCCACTGCTATGTAAATCCGAGACATCAATGTACCGGCAATTGCGTGCGATGGGCGGAGGTGTCGATGACGTGCACTGTTGTGCACCCACAACTGGGAAGTTTTAAAACCAGGAAACAGCTGATCACAGCAGTCAGTCCATCACTTCATCAGCGTACATCAAGATGAGCAACTGGAAAGCCGCTGAGATCCAGGAGATGCTAGCGTCTCCTCGGTCTTTGTAGCTGTCTTGGTTGTCCGCTTGTTGTTGTAGCGGCGAGCTAATAGCGGTCGCTACTTTCAAATGAAAAGCCCCCCGCTGAGAACCCAGTTCTAAACTCCGATGGGGTGCAATGTAAAGCTCTTATTTTGAAGACAAATTCGACCTGCTTCTCTTCAAGCCCAACGTCACATGTTTACGCCTACCCCAGAGGCGGAAAAGTGGAGGCTTTTTGGAAAAGAAGGAATATTACACCTCCCTTTTAGACAGACAAGGCGGCACATTGCAGCCTTTACCTTGCTGCAAATGTGCCGCCTTTTCTATCTGAAAGGGGCAACTGACAGGTGCGCTGTCTTGAGTGAGTGATAACAGGACACGCAGCGCCAAAAATAGAAAATCAATATATGGCAGCCAATGTTGATATTGCAGCGAACCACCACAAATAAATTAATGTGTGGGGAAACACTGAACTTGAATGACATCTGCTGTGAAGAGTACACACTGCAGTTACAAAAAAGAGTCACTAGATGACAGGTACCCTCTATGACTTCTCTTCTTTTGTTTAGTTAGTTTCCAATTGACTAATGAAACAAGTTATTGTTACATAAATATTGTTAATGAATTATTTCAATTTGACAATAAGGCTTTAGTGTGCTACACTGTAAATTAATAATTGAGATTATATCACTCATGACACCATGTAGACCATCTTTTGAAATAAGAACTAAAAAAATAAATAAGTAAATGAGTTATCACGGCAAAAAAAACAATGATAGACGAGACTGGCATAGTCATCTGTGCTAAAAGAACAACAACAAAAAAAAAATCAAAAATCAAATCAAATGGAGGATTTGGAGAATCGTGACACCCCTAGTATGTATGTATAATACAGTTATACATATCTTTTGTTGTCAACCAACTCAATTAATCACCTCATTCGGTGCATTGTCGATAACAAATATTGGACAGGGTTTCCTCTACATGTAATTGATTGTGGCGCACCGCCACGGCAAAATAAAAGCCGCCACACCTTCAGAATAATGTTTTGTTATTTTACCTTGTTTTTATGTTGTTTTATGTTTATATTAATGTAAATTATTGTATGAAATGTGATTTTGGCACAAAACATGGTGTTTTTCATGAAATGTGACGCTACGCTGCAAATACCCTTATTTATTTATTAGGGTGAAAGAAAGGTACCTAAGCTAGGTTATATTTGATAGTTTTGTTCAAACCAGTGAAACGACCCTAATGTATAGATGGATTAGGCTGCAGAAAAAATCCTGAGTTGGGATAAATGTGTTATTGATTGGTAAATACAGGATACGCATTATTTCTATCATTATTTCAGAGATATTCTTATTTTCATTTTATTTTTGGTCCACTGACACTTGTTAAAGAGAGACTTCTTTAGGCCTTTTTCTTTTGTACACATTCTATGCAGGAAGAGATGTTTATTTGACTGTATTCAGTATAGACTAGTTTAGTTATTAGTTATTTAGTTACCGCGTTAAGACGACAGAGCAGCGAGATGCAGCCTCACTGACTCTCCGTTTCAACTTGTGGCGAAAGTGCGGACTTCAAACTATATACCAGTTTTTAAATTGTGTTGATGGGCCGAGTGAAACCGGACTTGTGATAAATAATGTACGCAACGCTTTTTCGCGAATATCGCCGTCACGTTTGGTGTTTGGTCAGGAAGAAACGGTAAAAACGGGCTTTCCTCAGTAACGTGTCCGCAAACAGAAGGCGCTTGCAAGCAAAAAACACGTGACACCCCCTTTCCTATTGGTGGAAAAAAGCCACCACATCAACCAATCACAAAATTATATGGCAAATCACGTGATTTGGTTGCTGGGGAACAGGGGGAAGTTGTGGGAGGGACGGCAGCGAAGAGTGACAGCGATACTGACAGAGACAGAGACAGCGTTAGAGACAGCGAGTTTTGAGAGTGGAGAGATTTGTGACATTTAGCGTGTTTGGAGTGTATAGATAGTATGTTGTGTAATGTGTTTAGTGTGTAGTGTGTTTAGTGTGTAGTGTAGTCGTTTTTTTGTTTTGTGTGTCAAAACAATGAGTAGACTGTTGAACGTGGAGCAGGCAGTGCAGCTCCTCATTGAGCTGTGAGGACCTGAGGGAGGCCTGAGCCTGAGGCATTGCCTGCATTAAAATGTAAATAGTTACATATAACTTTGTAAATTTCAAAAACTTATGTACAAAATAAGCAAACAACAAATTAAATTTGCATTGTAAGTAATAAAAATGGTTCGTTAAACATATTTGTGGTTTTCACAGTAAAAAATCTAACTTTTTCCTACTCGGATTTTATGATTTTGGTGTGATTTTAGGTCCACTGTTTTAATATAGTATGTCAAAATTAAAAAATAACTATAAAGTCACATAAGTGAGGTTGTGCGGCAGAAAATGACACCAAACAAGGCAAGGTAAACCGTTTTTTAGGTGAAATATAAAGGTAAAATCAAAAGTAGGCAAAAACGGCCAATTATACCCTGGACCCCATATCTTTACTTTGTTGTTGTTGTGTTTGTTGTTTTGGCCGAGTGATACTGCAAGATCCTATTTTCAATTATTATTTTCAATTCATGTACCGGAAACCCTACAGTAAATAAAGTATTTAGAAAAACATTCAGTTTGAAATAGTCATAATTTCACATTTCAAAATTCGTCGTCATCGTCACCCCCCTCTCCCACTCGGGCAGACCTCCCCCACGGTTTAAAAAAATACTGGAGGAAACCCTGTTGGATGACAACAAACTTTTTAACCTTGTTACAACCATCCCCGGTCTCCCCTACCACCTGGATGAACTCCCACCTGTCGGCTTTGGCAGCATGGACGCATCGGCACTACTCAACAGGCTGGAGTGACTGAGCCAGGAAGTTTCCACTCTGAAGGCCGGCACACACCGGCTCAGACGTCGGACGTCTGAAGCGTTAGGAGAGAGTCGGACGAGTTCGTGAGCTACTCTGTTCGGTGTGTTCAGCTGTGTCAGAGCCGCACGGAAGCGCGAGGACGCCGTCTGATCCGACTGAACATGCGAAGTCAGACGTCTGAGGTAGGACGCCGTCGGATACTCTGATTGGTTGTTAGCTAGCTGTTAAGTGACCATTCTGATTGGCGGTGTGCCAGCGAATCAGCGCGGCGTGTGGGAGGGGTGGTGGAAGTGACGATGATGAACAAACCACATAAACAGAGACGGCACAGAGTTACAAACAACACTTCACCGTTCGTTATCTTGGGGATAAACCAACGTATGTTTGGAAGCCATGGCTGTGTGGACCGAGGACTTTGAGGAGCAGCTGGCTGCCCTGGTGGAAGAGAGACCACCGTAATACGACATCACGCAAGTAATGCCGAGCCAACACTGTGTGTGCTTTGTTTTGATAAGCTACAGTCCGCACTCCGTTCTGTCATTTCCTGTTTTTATGTTTTGGGTGACTGGCACGAGACTAGCGCCACCCGATGTTTAGGAGACTTATTGCATTTCGCGCAGGCGCAGAACGTATACGCTGCTGTGTAGCCGGGGCGGTGTGTTTCAATGCAATTTTTCTGCCGAACGGGTCAGACAGGCGGCGACGGAGTGGTCGGATAAGGAAGTCGGCCTTGGGCGGCGTGTGGGGGCCTTGAGAGAGGCGCTGGAAACTCAGGCAAGCGTGAGCATAAACCAGGGAGCGGCTATGGCGGCCCTGGATTGCCGAATGATGGACTTGGAGAGGAGCCATCACCATGGATCGCCCGGTTTGGCCCGTGGGGCTGGTGTTGCTTCATCGGGATGGCAGGAGAGTGAAGCATTGGGGTCGGCAGAGCCTGCCCGGTGGCCACTGGGAGTGACGGCGAGCCCCAAACTTCTCTCCCCAGCTTGGAGTACTGTTATGAAGCAAGGGAAACGCAAGCCTCAGAATCCTCCAAAAGTGTCTGTACAGCCAAAACCCGGAGGCACTCAGACCCGTAAACGCGAGCAGAGGAACGTGGGTATAATTGGCACCGGCACAGCAAGTAACATCCCAGTGATCAAAACCAAGCTGGTGAGTGTCTTTGCCACTCGTTTCTCCCCCGATCTAGACGCTAAGACTCTGTGTGACTATCTAACTGAGAAATAAGAAAAAACTGTGACATGTCGGAAGATTGTCACTACCCACTACCCCTAGATTCAGCTCACTTCATGTGACTGCCTAATGCAATGAAGTGAATGACATGTATGGGTGAATCTACTACTGACTTGAGCACCAGGATAATTCATGGCAGAATACCTGGTGGTGTTGCTGTGCTATGGCATAAAAAATATGACCAGCTGGTGAGTGTGGTTAGACTGGGTGTTGATTGGGCTATAGGGATTGAGCTCATGTGTGGTGATAAAAAAACCTAACCATTTTGAGCATATACACACCATATGTGTATGTACCATATAGCTACACTTCCATTAGTGAGGCTTGACCACTGCATCTGCACAGCTGATGCCCATGATTCTGTAGAGGCCATGAGGATTCATTATGAATTTGCCATTTCTGACCATGTGCCATTTTCCCTCTATGAAAATCTAGGCAACCTACCCACTCTCTTGCCAGTAGATAGCAGAACACATGGGGGGAGAATTGATTGGTGTAACCTCACAGAGGAGGATCTTAATAAATCCTATGCCCAGACTGACACCTTGCTGAGTAATATTGAACTAACAAAATATGCTATTGCATGTTGTGATATCAATTGTAAGAGTCCCCGACATGCTACTGAACTATGCTCCTTGTATAACAATATTGTGGGATCCCTCCCTGTCTCATGCAGGCCTCTGTATAAGACCAAACCACACAAAGCCAAACCAGGCTGGAACGAGTATGTGGGAGAGCTTCATGCTGAGGCTAGGAGGGCTTTCAAGGTATGGGTTGAGTCAGGCAAACAAAAAATATGGCCCCTTATTTGACCATAAGAAACAAGCACATGCAAGCTTTAAATATGATCTAGGCTTCTTCAAGAGGAATGAAAATACAATGAGGTCTGACCCTCTTGCAAGGAAGCTACAAAACAATAGTCCTAATGATTTCTGGAAAGAAATTAAACAAATGAATAATTGTAAAACTTCACTACCAACCAATATTGATGGTGTATGCGGCTCAGAGGAAATTTCTCAGTTATGGAGGAAACATTATAATGAGCTTTTCAACTGTGTCAAGAGCAATACTTTCACAGTGGACAACATTGACACAAAAGAAGATGTGACCATCTCCTCACAAGAAGTATATAATGCAATTATGATGTTAAAAGACAATAAAGCATGTGGTATGGATAAGATATCTGCGGAGCATCTAAAACTTGCGAGCAGAAAACTCTGTTCCCTAATTGCCTTATGTTTTACAGGGTTTTTAGTTAATGGTATTTTACCAGATTCCATTTTATCTGTTCTATTAATGCCAAATCTGGGAAAATCAACAGTTCGGATAACTACCGGCCCATAGCCCTGGCCAGCATCTTATCCAAGGTTTTGGAGCGGACTATATTGATTAGGCTGGAACAGTTTATCCTGACTTCCGATAACCAGTTTGGTTTTAGACCTAAACATGGCACAGATACGTGCATTTTTGCTCTTAAAGAGATCTTAGATTTGTATAACAGACATAATTCCACAATTTTTATTGTTGCCTCTAAAGCCTTTGATCAGGTGAACCATGAAAAATTATTTTATAAGTTGCAAAATAGAGGGGCTCCCACATTTCTTATAAGAATCCTGTTTTTTTTGGTATTCACATCAGTCAATGTACGTGAAATGGGGTGATTCTACATCTGCTCCTTTTAAAGTATGCAATGGAGTTAGGCAGGGGAGCATTGTATCTCTCTTCCTTTTTAATATTTACATGGACGAGCTATCCAACCAGCTAAACAGCTGCAGAACAGGATGTATGGTTGGTGACACCATTGTAAACCATCTGATGTATGCGGATGATCTGGTTATCCTTTGTCCATATAGTGCTGGCCTCCAGCAGTTACTCAGAGTATGTTCGCAATATGGCTCTGACTTTGATATTAAATACAATGGTAAAGAGCAATGTTATGATAGTCAGAAGCAAGGAAGACAATAAACTGTCATTTCCTGTCTTCTCTCTCTCAGGCACTGTCCTTAAAACATGTGAAGAGGTCAAATACTTAGGACATCATTTGACTGATGACCTGTCTGATGATAGGGACATTCAAAGACAATGCCGTATGATGTATGCACAGGCCAACATGTTGAAACGAAAATTCTGTATGTGCTCATTGTATGTGAAGGTCACTCTTTTTAAAACTTTCTGCACCCCAATGTATACTGCCCACTTGTGGCAGCACTGCAAGAGTAGCAGTATTCAGAGACTCAAGGTGGCATATAATGATGGCTTGAGGATGCTGTTTAATGTGCCAAGAGTGAGCAGTGCTAGCCAAATGTTTGTGAGTGTTGGTGTGTCCACATGTCCTGCTGTACTCAGGAACCACATGTTCAGTTTCATGTGTAGACTTTCTCAGTCACCAAATAGCATCATTTCTGTGCTGGCAAATCCCGCCATGAGTACGGTGAGGCTCACCTCAAGGCTTTGGAAGCACTGGCGTTTAAGCCTATATGTAAATATTTGATATTGAATATCTGTCTGTCTCTTTGTCCTTTTTGTTTCTGTTTTGTTTATTTTATTTTATTTTATTTTTATTATTGTGTTTTTACTTTATTGTTATATGGACCACCCCTGTGTCCGAAATAAACTGTTGATTGATTGATTGATTGATTGATTGATTGATTGATAGATAGATAATGTGCTGTGATTCAGATCCTGACACACCATGCACCATGCGTGGAAAGTGTCAAAGTTACGTTTTTTGCTCTAGATTACATAATTGGGTTGCAATCTTTCCATCTAATTAAGACTTGTCACCTGGCCACCAGTGCAAAAGACAAGAATCTGTGTATTTGTATTCAAAATACGATTTTGTGTTACTACTACACCAAACAGGACAAGGATGACCGATGGTTCCCAGGCTTCATCAACAGCGTTGGAAAGCACATGAAACACTGGTTGCCAAAAACAGCTTAGGACACTGCCAAAACATATGAATAAGAGTAGCTTGGTCCTGCTTGCAATTCACATTTGAAGTGAATTGGGATAGTTTAACTTTGGCCCAGTGTAATCGATGGAAAATTTAAAGCTGCATAACAGTATGCTTCATGCATATTGTAGATCAATACTCCTTTAATCATTTTGGACCAGATGCGTTCTGAGATTTCAGAGGTCCAAATTTGCCTCCCACTGGCCTTTAAGGGAAGTAAAGCTCGTCGTTCAGTCATTAATAAAAATTAAGTCACAATCTCGAACTTCGAATTAAAACATGGAATCGTCGATGCTGCCTCGCCCCCATGTCACGTCCGGTCGGCTTGCCAAACGGAAAAAAACACACAGGTGTTGAAGTGCTGGGAGTCAACCTCCTCTAACTTAGCTACTCGCTAAGCCAGTAGCTGTTAGCTACAGCCAGTCAAACGATAGCATGGTGTTACACCATTCCTGTTTGGCTCCCGGACCGTGGTCGGGAAGCACAGGGGAGATGATTTCCTCCAGGGCCAAAGTTTCTGTTTCCCTTCGGGGTGAACCCCCTTTCACGTGTTAAGCTGGTCAGGAAATAAGACCAGGGAGCTTTGCTGTATCTGGAGGAGCCGTCGCCTTTATTCACAGCCAAACTGCAGCCTATATTGTACACTTTATTGCTGTCGCTACTACTGCGACTCCTTTCTCTCTCATTCATTCACTGTCCGCACATCTGCGCGCTTCCTCACTGTCTCTCGCCCACTCGCACTGCCCTATTCCTGAAAGGGGCTACGCCACTCTTACAACTATTATCTGTGTGGTAAATGTTCAAATGTTCGGAAATAGTTTGTTAAGACACTTAATTGTTCAGAGAAGACTATGGACATGGGTGTTTTATTTTTTTTGTTTGTTTTGTTGTGAACTTGAATGTCATCTTCTGTGAAGAAGACTGCAGCTACAAACAAGAAGTTGTTTTGTTTTAAGTTTCCAATTGACTGAAGGTATAAGTTATTGCTACCAGGGCTCCAGACTGCGACCAAATGGTCGCATTTTGCGACCAAAATTTGAGACAGTGTGACCAAATTTTACATTTAGTCGCGCATGTGCGACCAGTGAATTTGCCAGTGTTTTTTGTTTTTTTACACTGGTAAGTGGAAGGGGCGAATCAAAGAATCTGGAATGACAGGTAGCAAGCCAATGTGTGTGAGAGGGGCACGGAATAGGGAATGTCACTGTAACTGGCTAATGTGCGGAGGGGGAGGGTCCTAAAGTTGTTCCGAGCGCAGAAGGAGAAGGTTTCACTTTCAGCGAACAATGTCGAAACGAACTCTTGGCGCTTACGTGTCCGCTGCGTGGCGGAGCTGATGGTTTTACTCTAGTCTCTGTGTTAACTTCCACCGGGTCCGCTGCGCTGCGTATCTGCTCCGTCCAGCTCCAGCAGTCCGGAGCCCTCCGGAGCAGATACACAGGACTTCTATTTCGGCAGATGCCGAAGCACGATGCAGCAATTCAGCTGAATTTAGCACAGAACAGACAGGAAGTTACGCACCAAAACAACAATATAACATCCGGCTACTTTTCAAAATAAAACACTCCGTGTTGACGCCAGCACAAAAATCTATAAAAGAGACAAATACAAGCTCTTCTACTAATTCTTCGGTCGGGAACACTTCCTGTTGTTGTGTGTTTATAACACATACCTATAACTACGGTACTGCAAAACTGGATCGGAGCCGTAACGCACTTTGACTGGTTAAGGTTCCATGAACTGCACATTTTGCAGTCGATACCCGCAACACATCTATCTATCTATCTATCTATCTATCTATCTATCTATCTATCTATCTATCTATCTATCTAAAATTGATTTACGGTGTGCGCCCCTAAATTTTGTGATTGTGCTCCTAAAAAAAGATGTGTGTTCTCTGTATGTTGAATTTCAAAACAATCTGCTCAAAAGACGCAAATGAGCCATGTATGAACATGTCTTTGAATGAACAAATCCCATAGCTCAGCCAAGTACTGAACAGAGCATCCATTTGAGATGGAATGAATCGATGGTTCTTAAAAATGGGGGCAAGAATTGAAAATGTATGAATCTCAAAAGACTGTCTGAACTGTTACAATAATATACAAGTATAATAAAGCAGATAATGAGGTGGTTTTACAGTAGTCTCTCTCTGGAATCAGCCAGTCGGGTACAAAAGTTATTTCACTTCCTGCCATCCAATGGGAGATCATTTTAACATTTGCTGCCCAATAATGGAACCGAAAGTTAGGCAGTCCAAGCCCCTCTGCTAACAAGAGCCCCATTCATACTGCTATTTCATGTGCCAATTCTCCATATCGGCGTCTGTGTAAAAGTTACAGATGCGCTGAGGGGGGACAGTTTTGCTGCGGCTCTGATCCATTTCAGGAGATAGTTTCAGAGCCGCAGTGGAGGTGAGCGTCCGTGTGAATGGAAAAGCCAGTGGCGCAGATCAGGGGTGTGACGGTCTGATGGTGTTCACAGTCTGACAGCTAAACAGATCCTTCATTCATCAAATCAAAGAGAAATGTCCCACACGTCAACCCACAAAGCAACGTTACAGGACCAAACAATAGCACTAAGGTAACTGGTAGTGCCTTTGGCAACTTAAATGAGGAACCCCAAGGAAATTGAATCGAATGCAACTGGATTTGGTTTTTGTCTTGAAGACGTTTCGCCTCTCATCCGAGAGGCTTCATTAGTTCCTGCTCCCTTGACTAGGCTGAGACTAGTCCAACTAGCCGGTGTGGAGGTCCAGCTATTTAACCTCTCAGGAGGCGGTCACAAGGCCACTGATGCCTATGGGTCGTATGTGCTCCATTATTGCCAACGACAGTCGTTAGTATGGTCGTTGGGGATGGTGGAAAGTTGGTTTCGACTTCGTTAGTGCTCTATTGTGTTGTAACGACAGTCGTTGGAGTCACATGAGGCCCTTTGTGCACAGCCGTTGTTCTTAGAGGCTAAATTGTTGAATCTCCTGGGAAGACATGAAAGGGCAGCATTGTAAATTGGAGATAGGTGGTGTCGCAGACCCCCTCCTCTGTTTAGAGATGGTTTTTCAATTTTTGCATAGATGGCTTCTTTTACTCCTCTTTCAAACCATCTATCCTCTCTGTCCAAGATGTGAACATTATTGTCCTCAAAGGAGTGAGCTTTTTCCTTGAGGTGTAAATAGACAGCAGAGTCTAGGCCTGAGGAGTTAGCTCTCCTGTGTTGGGCCATGTGTTTGTGTAGCGGTTGTCGCCCAGGAGGTGCAAGCCTTTACTGAACACATTAACTCTGTGGACAGAAACATCAAGTTCACCAGAGAGGATGTTAAGGATAAGAGTCTGCCCTTCTTAGATTGTGATGTCCATATGGAAAAGGACAGGAGCCTTCACATTGGGGTATACAGGAAACCCACGCACACAGACCAATACCTACTTTTTGACTCACACCACCCACTGGAACACAAACTGGGCGTTATCAGAACCCTGCAACACAGAGCTGATAACGTACCCACCAGCTCGCAGGCACAAGGGGAAGAACATCAACACCTGAGGGGTGCCCTCAAAACTTGTGGTTATCCCAACTGGACCTTTGTGAAAACTGCAGCAGGTTCCAGAAAGAACACCAAAGTGGTGGAGGAACAAAAGCAGGACAAACGAAACAACATTGTCATCCCGTATGTGTCTGGGGTATCAGAGAAACTCAGGAGGATTTTCAACAAACATTGCATCCCTGTGTATTTCAAACCCAGTAACACACTCAGACAGAGACTGGTACATCCCAAAGACCGAACACCACACACCCACAAAAGCAATCTGGTGTATGCAGTACAATGTAATGAGGAATGCAAAGATCTTTACATTGGTGAAACAAAACAACCGCTACACAAACGCATGGCCCAACACAGGAGAGCCAACTCCTCAGGCCTAGACTCTGCTGTCTATTTACACCTCAAGGAAAAAGCTCACTCCTTTGAGGACAATAATGTTCACATCTTGGACAGAGAGGATAGATGGTTTGAAAGAGGAGTAAAAGAAGCCATCTATGCAAAAATTGAAAAACCATCTCTAAACAGAGGAGGGGGTCTGCGACACCACCTATCTCCAATTTACAATGCTGCCCTTTCATGTCTTCCCAGGAGATTCAACAACTTAGCCTCTAAGAACAACGGCTGTGCACAAAGGGCCTCATGTGACTCCAACGACTGTCGTTACAACACAATAGAGCACTAACGAAGTCGAAACCAACTTTCCACCATCCCCAACGACCATACTAACGACTGTCGTTGGCAATAATGGACGACCCATGGGCATCAGTGGCCTTGTGACCGCCTCCTGAGAGGTTAAATAGCTGGACCTCCACACCGGCTAGTTGGACTAGTCCCAGCCTAGTCAAGGGAGCAGGAACTGATGAAGCCTCTCGGATGAGAGGCGAAACGTCTTCAAGACAAAAACCAAATCCAGTTGCGTTCGATTCAATTTCCTTGAGATAACTATGACCTGGATGAATGAGAATATTCACAAGCTTAAATGAGGAACAAAATTACAGTTATACACTGAAAAATGTCTGACATCCTGCAATTATGTAATTTAGAGCGAAAAACTTTACTTTGTCATTTTCCATGATGCATGGTGGGTCAGGATTTCAAACACAACACATTATAAAAGCATTCATATGATTATAAACGGTCGGTGGATACATGTTTAGATGAACAGGTGGAAACCGTGGGAAATACGTTGAAAAAAAACACACAGATCTCAACGTCATGATGTGTACTGTCACGTCTGTTTTGGATCCTCAGTGCCGGCGTGCTTTATGACTTGACACACTGGTGGGGCTATACGCCGGAGCCGCTTGGTTCAGTGTGAACATACAGAGGCACAGAAATGGCAAGGCGGGAAATTGCGAGGCAGAGAAATGGCGAGGCAGAGAAATGACGAGGAAGAGAAATGGCAAGCCTTCGCTGCGGCGATAATACAGAGTCTCTGTGTGAAAAGGGCTACTGTCTCTGTAGTATAGCTCTGTGAATGTGTGGATACTTTTTATTTCAAATAAATGAGGAGCGTTTCCCATCTACGGAAAAAAAAAACATCTTGGTGAAGAAAACTGGTAAACACTGACATATTAGGAATAGGAATTTAGGTAATATGCTCATCTTTAAGGCGTTAATTGTACCTGCCAGGGATAAAGGTAACAGATCCCAGTGATCAATACCTTCCTTAAGGGAGAGGGGGAACTTTTGCTGAGAAAGGTCAGACCCAGACACCAAGATATTTAATTTTTTTCCATACACAATCTAAAAGATTAAGATTCTATTGCTGCCAATGTATGGGTATCATTCACTTTTTGGTGTATTTACTTTATAGCAAGACATTTTGCCATATTCACACAAGAGATCGAGAACTACAGGAAGAGATGAGGAAGGGTCGGACAGATAGAGAAATAAATCATCTGGTCAGAGATTGTGATTTCATGATAGTCACATTCCTTAACCAAAGGGAGGTGACAGTTATCTGAGAAGATGGAATACTTGTGAGCAGCGGGGTTAAGAGTACACCAAATATCAACAATGCCATAGGTATCGAGAAACATCTGAATCAAAGGGCAACTTTAGAAATTGGCAAAGTCTTATCAGAGCTATGGTCCAGAATAGGGGCCAACACACAGTTCATCTCTCTGCCTATAATCAGATGATGTTCATTTAGGTCAGGTAATCGGGAGGACAGATTATGTTTAGATGCGTTTCCTGAAGGATAGCAGTATCTGTCTTTAACTGATGGTAATAGATGTGTCATGACTCGCTTATATTTTACAGGATGGTTCATCCCTCCACCATTTCTTCAGTGGTAGTTGCAGGGTGCAATACGCACTGTACAGTAAGGGAGCCTCATCAAGCTGGAGGGCTTCCTTTAGCAGCACAGAGACTGCCGATGTGGTGCAGCCACCTTGGCTTTTTGGTACAGCTACAATACGGATATCATTACGTCTAGATCTTCCCTCTAGGTCCTCACATTTATCCTCTAATGTGGACACAGAGGCTAAAAGTTGTTGCACTGTGCGCTGTAGAGGCACAGTGTCATCTGAGCATCCAGAAAGTCCCTTATCCATCTCCTCGATTGTGTTTCCCATCACTGCCACTCGTTTTTTTAAAGTTAAAAAGCTCGGTTTTGGCAGCTTGTATCTCCACTTTGATAGCAGAGATTTCATTTTCAAGCACAAACCTGACCTCGCCCTTGATAATAGTCACAAAGTCCGCTTGTAGCGACTCCAGAAGTTCATCGTTAAAGGCCATGATTTCAGTCGGGCCTGCCGCTGCAGGAGATGCTGGACCAAGTTCACCTGTGTCATGTCGATTACCTGGATGTAGATGGCGTGCTAGCCTTTGCAGGCCCGGTTGTTGTCATGTTGGTATTACGACTTTTGGTGCTTCTTCCGGCCATGGTTTGTTTTTCCATTCAGTTATGGAGTAAGTTGGATGAAATAGATATAGATATATTTTCATATATCAAGCCAAATAACACTTAAAATCCTAAATTCTGAAGTGTTTTTTATTGTACTGTATTGTATTGAACTGTGTTGTGTTGTGTTGTATTGTATTGTATGCGATTTTGTCATGTATGGTGTTTACTTTAAATAAGCGCATTGAGTCTATGCTTGTTGTATGAAATGTGCTATATAAATAAACCTAGGTCTTGGCAGAGGAACTTACCCTTTGCTCTTCGAAATGTAACCGAGGGACTGGGCCATCCGATGAATAAAAGCCCTCTCAGTACTGGACAAGGAGGAGGGAAATTCCATTTCTGTTCAAAGGAAAAGGAAAAAATAAGGACCCACATAGCTTCCTGCTCACAATGGCACAAATTAGTGATGGGAATTGGTGTTCTTTTTGGTAAGCTGTTCAAAAGAACAGCATGCCTTTTTGCTTGGGGATAGGGGTTACTAGTTTTGTCTACAAAAAAATCACTAAGATAATGATAGGCTATGATTTGGATCAGGTTCAAACTTTCATATCCTGCTGCATTAATTCTCATGATTCACATGATTTCATTCACACATTTTGTGATTCTTAAAATTATTTAGTAGCATTGGTTTTTTTTTTCTATAAATAATTTAATTTGCAAACAAAGCATAGGCTAGATAAGAAATGGGATTCAAATCATGTTCACCCTTAAAATAATCAAGTCAATAAATAAATATATAACAAACAAAATAAGGACTAATGATCCTTAATTATTAAAGGTTTTAAAAAAAAACTAAAGCTATTTACAGATGGTAAAATGTACAAGAAGTCTGTAATAATCCGCTACATGTTTACAACTGTTTAGGCAAACTAAATATGCAATAATTAAGATCAGTGTATATAATGGAATAGTAGCATTAGAAATTTGGGCTTTTATGGCCAAAATATTTCTCAGAGGGTAGGCATACTCCAGGACCCTCCTAACTGGCTAATCCATATTCTGGTGAAAAGCAGGTTGATCATTTATTCCTACTTTAACTCTAGCTCACTATATTTTTTTCCATATTCATTCTGTATTTTTTGGTATTCCCTGTTTACTCTCCATTGCTCCTCTACTGATCACTTCTGCCTGTCATGACTTCCTACAATAAATAAAGTAAAAATCAGATTTAAATAAATTTTGAATGCAGCGAACACACAGTGGAAAGTTAGAAAGTATTAGGGGGTGGAGCATCAGGAGGCTGCATGTACGTGTAGGCAGGCTGTGCAAGCAGGAAAACTTTAATAAACCAACTTTCCCTGCACTGGGGATTTTATTGTCTCAGTTAACTACATTAACCATCAACACTGATTGGGAAAACATGGCACATTTCTCCTTTAATGGTTTTGGTCATTGGGCATAAATAGGCCTGTGTGGAAGAGAAAAAAGGGAAATTATGTATTTTATGAATAAAGATTAATGAAACATTACAAGTTATATTACCATTTTTTGTGACTATTAATCATATTCAAGCCCCCATTGATCAGGATGTTTTTGTCATCACCTTGATGACACTTTACACTGGTGCCAAAATATACTTTTTACATAACAAGCATGAGTTGTATACAGGAGTCATCTTATTTTCCCTCTGTCGCAGCTGCTGCTGGACTCTACTTCAAATGTATACATTTATGTCAGTTTAATATATTTCACAATCACTGCGTTTTCTCATCTGTCGTGTCTCTTTTAATCTATCCCTCCCTTTTGTTTTATCTTCCTGTTTGTTTTTACATGCTCTCCATGTTTGTGTTTTTGTGTGTTGTTATGTTTATTTATTTATTTGTTGTTTAGAAAGCACTTTGGATCTCTGTGTCAAAAAGGTGCTATATAAATAATAGGGGTGGGAGAAATAATCGATTTTTAGACGCATCGCGATGCGGACGTGGGTGATTCTGAATCGATTCATAAATGTCAAAAATTGATTTTCTGAATTATAATTGACAACATAATGTTGACGGAACGCAAGAAGTGGAACTCAGAAGTGCAGCGCCCGGACAGTCGATGGCGTGCACACAACAAAAAACATGAGATGGCTGAGCGCAACATTCAACCAGCACCCTCTGCTTTAAAAGCAAGCGTGTGGAAGCATTTTGGCTTCTATGAAGTTGAAAGGTAAAAGGACCTGGACAAGAGCCGCACCGTATGCAAGTTGTGTCGAACTAAACTAAAATATTTGAGAAACACGACAAACATGAGAAACCACATTACATGATTCCACCCAGAGGAGGAAGAAAAACAGTCGGTCGTAGTTGCTTCCAACCAGAGGACCATCGAGCAAGCGACATTTTCCACCAAACTTGGAAAGGGCGAAGCGAATTACAAACTCTAATGCAACTTTTATTGTCAAGGACTTAGGTCCGTATTCAGTCGTCAAACCAGGGCTTTAACGCTATGTTGCGCACTTTGGAGCCGAGATACAACGTTCCATCTCGAAGATATTTCGCAGTCCCCTTTTAGATAGAAAAGGTGGCACATTTGCAGCAAGGTAAAGGCTGCAATGTGCCACCTTTTCTATCTAAAACGGAGGTGTAATATTCCATCTTTTCAAATAAGCCACCACATTTCCACCTCTGGGGTAGGCGTAAACATGTGACGTGACGTGAAGCACGAAGAAGAGCAGGTCGAATTTGTCTTCAAAATAAGAGCTTTACATTGCACCCCATTGGAGTTTAGAACTGGGTTCTTAGCGGGGGGCTTTTAATTTGAAAGTAGCGGCCGCTACTAGCTTGCCGCTACAACAACAAGCGGACAACCAAGACAGCTACAGAGAACGAGGAGACGCTAGCATCTCCCGGATCTCAGCGGCTTTCCAGTTGCTCATCTTCGTGGATGAAGTGACGAACTGACTGCTGTTCAGCTGTTTCCTGGTTTTAAAACTCCCAGGCTGTGGGTGCGCAGCAGCGCACGTCATCCACACCTCCGCCCATCTCAGGATATGCCACCACATTGCCGCCTCGGTTTTAGACTGCAGCGGTGTCGCAAATAAGTGTAACGTTACCCTCCGAGGCGCAAAATTGGTGGAACAAAACAGACCACCAATTTGCCGCCTCCTGTCTAAATCCGCGGAGCGAGCCACCAAATAGGTGGCAAATTGGTGGCTTATTGCCCAGTATAAAAACGGCTACTGACACAGTTATCCCGACACTATACAATGAGACCAACACGAAGTCATGGAATATGATTAATCAATATGATTTAATTGCAGCCTTTTTCATATTTTCTGTATGAGAGCCGCTTTTTGTTTTGTTTAGCTGTGACGTCAACATGCTGTGAACAGATCTGCAGGTAAACCCTGAGTCGTCAGTAGGTTTACTGTACTCAGTGCAGCCGCTTAGAAAAAGTGACAACATTTTGACTTTCCTTTCTGCACATGTTTAAGTGCCTAAGACCTTTTTTTGTATTAAAACTGTTTTTGAATGTGGTATACAGCAAAATGTTTGCTTTTTGGTCGGAGGGATTCTATGCTCAGGATTTTGTTTATAGTGAGAAGTCTTGGACTCTTTATTATTCATTTGTGAACAAGGGCAGCTTTTTATGTTGTTAGTTACTCAGAAAAGGTCCACAAACATTATTTCTGTATTTGAGCTGCTGGTGCAGGATTCTATATTTCTGAATGAAAGCTGTGTTTTTGGTACAGCAAAATGTTTTGGGTTTTTTTGTCTGAAGATGATATTGCTCATTGCACATAACAGGAGGAAATGTTGGTTAGAAGTCCATTATTTTTTATGTTAGTGATTCAGAATATGCTGAAGCTGATGTATGCTGCTACAGGCACTCTTTTCTTTTCCTGTTGGTTCTTTGCAGAGCTGGGATGTTTGCTGGCAAATGTATCCTTCCAGTTGACGTGCCACATTTCTTTCATTTGTTTTATTAATTAAATATATTGGAAGTAAATTAAGTATGGATCATTACAAATACTTTGCTTTGCTTTGAAAGTATCAAGTAGTCACACAGTGAGATAAAAGTAGGAAGTGATTAGCAAACTCTGATTTAATTATTATTATAATTTTTTTTAAATCATGCATGGAAATGTACACAAAAAACTGTTGCATTGAGATGCATTGAGATGCATCGATAATCGGTTTAGAATTGAATCGTTGACCTCTGAATCAGAATCGAAACGATAAACGATAAACATTGAGGAGTAGAAGAAAAACGAGGAGCAGAACGGGGCTGCAGTGGCTAATGCTAGAATGGTTTAAGCTGTCACTAGCAGCTACTAGGACACCCAACATAAAAAAAAAAAGAATTAAAATATGCCCGTCTCCTGCAGCCTGCATTTGAAGGGGAGAGTATCCCACCCCAGCCAACCTGCCACCTGCCTTAGTTTTCCTGTTAGATCCAATCTTATGTTAGATTGGTTGATTTATCTTTATTTTTTGGGAAATAAATTGCTCTTGTTTTAGTTACCAACTAATCTGGTCTCCCATCTTTTTTTGGGAGCTCCGTCGGAGGAGTTGCTGGAGTTGTGTTCACGGGAGTGACGTTAATTTTGGCAGCTATTTTAGATTAAGTCATAGTCTTTAAACAAAAATGTTTATTAGTTTTAGTCACATTATAGTCATTTTTATCCTTCATGGTTATAGTCTAGATTTAGTCAATCACAACTCAAAACATTTTAGTCCAGTTTTAGAAAAGTAATTACATTAGTCAGCTTTTAGTCATTGCTTTCAGGCATGAAATTAAAGATTGGCTGGATGCGGAGTGTATGTTATTACTGCAGTGTGTTTTGACAGGTAAGGCACAGGAGGCGTATGCTGTGCTCAGTGTGGCTAAAAGCAGTGTACACGTAACAGTTACAGCTGCTGTGTTGGAAGCTTATGAGTTGATAGGGTTAGGGTTAGCATATCATCGGAGATTCACGTCTTGAGAGAAATCTGTTAAGCAGACACATGGAGTTTGCCAGGGAGTTAGTCACGCAATTCAATCGTGGGTGTAATTCACTGGGTGTTCATAATTGAGAAGCTTTGTGCGATTTGATTGTCTTGAAGCAATTTAAACTCCTTCATACATTTCTACCTATGTATATGAACATAAAGTGAGTAAAGTCTGCAGATATTAACTCAGGTCACAGCTACAATGTTTTTTTTACACATTTACAAAAACAGAGACCCTTGTAGGAGCCATTTTTGTTGTTTTTAGTAAGAACTACAAGGTGTAGCATTTAAGTTGAGTAGGCCTGTCACGATAATCAATAAATCAATTAATCGTACAATAAATTAAAATGAGCTCGATAATTTTGCCAGCCTCGATAATTTCCATTTGCATGCTTGTTGTTTTCCTCGTGTCTCTCACGTGAAGCCTCTTGTCAGTCACTCTGTCTCTGTGTGGGGAGGTGGGGCCCTGCACCTGGCCCTGCACCTGGCCCTGCACCTGGCCCTGCACCTGGCCCTGCACCTGGCCCTGCACCTCAGAGTGCAGCCCCGTGAGGAGCAGCAAGCCAGAGGTAACAGTAGTTGAGATTTGGAGGATAACAACAAACATGGAATTGGTGTCAAAGCCGAACGCGACAGCTGCAGTGCGCGATAAACCCATCGCAAAAGCTAGTCTGAAGTGCGATAAGTTTTGTTTACATCCGCCATGCTTTCACACTCAGCGTGCTGACATTTGGCCAATCAGATGCGGCCCTTGACACATGTGCAATGCATGCACACCCTTTAGCCAATCAGATGACGCCCAGCTCTGCTCACGTTCCTGCGTGAAAATTAGTAGCCAGAGTAAACAGGATGTCGGAGGCAGGAGAGCAGAGCGGTGAAAATGCCGACGAAACGCTTGTGGCAAAAAGAAATAGCAGCTCCGCGGTTTGGAGATACTTTGGACTCAAGCCAGAAGACAATTTACAGACTCAGGCACTGTGCAGGACCTGCAGAACAGTTGTTGCAACGTCCAGAGGTAACACCACCAACCTCCGTCACCACCTGCTGCACCACCATAAAGAGCTGCACGAGCGATTTAAGGCCAGTCAGTCTCGAGCGCAAACGTCGAGCAGCAGCCAAGTAACGCGACCATCACTGCACCAACAGTAACATGTGTAAATTAATGTTATAAGGGTTTTGTTCAATAAAAGCATGCTTAAAAATATTTTTTCTATTTTTTTAATTTAATTGTCATCAGCTATTACGTGTTTAAGAGTACCTCAAAGCAGGGAATCTATTAATGCAGAAAAATCTGAAAGACACAGTCCTGTATGCAAACTTAAATATTTTCTTATTTATCGCAAGTCATTTCGTCATCGCAATATTGAAGGGTGTCATCGCACATTTTGCTCATATCGTGCAGGCCTATTAAGGACTGTGTCACTCTTTACGTCTGAGCCTAATGTTTCATATTTATTGAAGCGCAGTTTTGTTCACAGAGACTTGATAATCCATTTTATTTATTGCTTCAGTTGTAAGTGTTTTTATTCAAGGTCATTTTCTGTTAACAGAGACTGAGAGTCCATTTCATTTATTGTTTTTGGTTGTTTTGTTTATTTAGTTTGGATATTTAAAATGTCTTCTTTCTAATATTCTTTAGAAATAAATGTTTATTGATCTTCGAAAGGGTGTATTTGCATTATTATGTCATTATTATTATATTAGTTGAAAAATAGTCACAAAAAGACAATATTATCGTTAATCGCAATAAATTCTGGGACAATTTATCGTCCAGCAAAATTTGTTATCGTGACAGGCCTAAAGTTGAGCATGACGCAATCACTGCGCGTCATTTAAAGGCCGGCACACACTGGCCCAAACGTCGGACGTCTGAAGTGTTTGGAGAGAGTCGGGCGAGTTCGGGAACAATTCTGTTTGGTGTGTTCAGCTGTGTCGGAAGCTTTCGGAAGCGCGCAGACAGCATCTGGTCCGATTCAACTTGCAAAGTCTGAGTGAGTTGGCCGTCTGAGGACTGGACGCCGTCGGATACTCTGGTTGGTTGTTAGCTAGCTGTTCAATGACCATTCTGACTGGCGGTGTGCTAGCAAATCAGCGCGGCGTGTGGGAGGGGCGGAAGTGACGATGGTCTGCATTCCGGTCCGTCATTTCCTGTTTTTGATTACTATTCGTGCAGGCGCACAACTCACATGCTACTGTGTAACTGGCAGTAGTCGAGGCGGTGTGTTTCAATGCAACTTTTCTGCCGAACGGGTCAGACGGGAGGCGCTAGCCACATAACTGCTTTAACGTTATATCGAAATTAATCGAAAACCTAAGTTGTTTGTTGCATTAAAACAAAGGTTGTTTATTTTGTTATAGAAAACACCTTTGATTCGTTTGTTTTGGTGCATGCATCGAAATGTTTTGATTTAACACCATTCATCTACATTCATCACCACCATCACTCCATCACCCAACACAGACCTGCAGTCAACATCAAGTGAGTGCTGCAAAGTTTATATGACTATAGAGGAAGCGTGTTGAACAAATCCGTCCTAGGGCGTCCCTGGGGCTTAAATAGAGGACTTGAAAGTCTTGAAAACCCTAATCCTTGTATACTGCTTATGGTTAATATTTTAAACTGTAGGGAGATGACGACAGATCTTATAACTTATCTCTGCAAAAAATAAATTCATAAAAACACATATTACATACACATTTTTATACATCTTCTCATGTCATGTCTTTATTGTTGCATCAAATTATTCAAAGCAGTATCAATAAGAGCACTGTAAAGTATTAGTATCGATAAGCAGTATCAGTATTGACATCAGCATTGTTTAAATTGTAACAATCCCCATCCATACATGTAACAGAATAACTTTACAAAGACGACCAAACTGAAGAGTTCTGCTTTCAATTTCTGATATAAAACAATAAAAACATTGTTACCTTTTTGGTCACTGTATCGGAACCTCTCCAGAGAGAGGTTCACTGCTATCTTGACTTCTTCATCGAGGCCAGTGGAGCTGGAACAACGCCGTGGTGTGTTCTGGCTCTTGGTTTGTTTTTGTGAAGCTGTGCCAGGATTTGACATGATGCGCTGTAAAAAATAGAGTCAAGAATCTTCATGTCTCATCACAGGGACAGCAAGAATTATTTTGTTCACCAAGTGCTGGCAAAACACACATACAGGTGAACATTTCCTCCAAGTCAATTGGTGGAAACTATTGAACTTCTCTCTCTCTTTTTTATTTTTGCAAGTCCATATCACCTAAATGTTGAGCTAGGTAATACATTGATTTTTATACCGTTATATGTTGTTCACTATGAGATGTACAGGAGCGCAGCAGCCCACAAACACCGGCTAAAAAGCAGCCAACATTAGCAGAATCATTTAATCATTGTGTCCCGGATGAGAAGAAAGGGTCCCGGTGGACAGCTTTTACGGATGCAGTCACGTTGCATATCGCTAAAGATATGGTGCCCGTATATACAGTGGAAAAGCCGGAGGTTCATCCACAAGCTGAAAACTTGAGGCCCCAGGTTTGTGCTAGGAAGCAGCAACGGGGCATGTCTGAAGCCAGAGGGAGCAGACAGGCTCGTCTTCCTGCCAGGAATGTGTTCAAAAGACAGCAAGCACACACCTCATGTCACCTCTGTACATCTACCAACATGTCCTGTTTACTATGCAGCATGCAGATGTTTCATTTAGTTCCATATCTGCAGGAATACAAAATACTGTTTATCTGTTTTATAAAAACATGCAATCTGACATGTTCAATTTATGTAAACAAAAGTATTTTATCAAAAAGGGACACATTTAAAGGTGCACTGTTTAAAATGGCAGGGCAATTTTGTTTAGAATAAAAGCATTAAAATAAAACCAATGCCTTTAATCATTTCTTTGTCACTTGCAGTTTGTTTTTGAGGAGGAAAAAAAAATCGATTAAAATCATAAATTGAGTTTGGTGTGAAAAAATCGGAGATTCAATTTTCAGGCCACATCGCCCAGCCCTAGTCATGGGTTGTTTTTTCCTGGTTTTAAAAGCTGCATTACAGTGTGAATGCTCTATGGGCTGCACAACACGGAAGATCCAGGTATTTTCAAAGCTGGGAGGTTGAGCTTTTTTGGCTTCAAAACGCCACTGAGCACCTTTCATAGGAATGAATGGGGCTCCACCTCCAAGGCTGTGTCCAGATGTAATGTAACGTCCTTGCCGTTGCCAAGTAGCTTAACTATTAGCTGACACGAATCTGCCTGCATTGCAACCACGGATCACAAGGGGAGTCACTGCGGGCAACAGGACTCAGTTGGCTCCCAGTGAACACAGCTGGACACCAAACGGAGACTAAACACATCCTATGCGATTGACTGATGCAGTTTTAAGACAGGGGATCCAGTACAGTCCCAGAACCAAAAATATCTTCTCGTCTTACCCTGCAAATTCAGGATTTATTTTGAGTAACCGAGAGGTGATTGTGGAAAGGCAAAGCCAAAGTTGTTTTGGTGAGTTGTATTACCTCCACAAAGGAGTTGGTTGGTTGGTTGATGTCGCGACTTAAACGAACAAAGGAGTCGCTGAGAGACTGAGGTTGGGCCCGACTGTCTGACGCGCTTCCTTCACTGATCACTGATATTCGAAAATAAGTTTAACCTTTTATTTTCAACAAAAAACGATGATCAACTCATGATAAAGTGCCCAAACTCATAATCAAAGTAATCACAGTGATCAAAGAAAAATAGCAGTCAACAAAAAATACGGCGACGCAGCTCACCCTCTCTCTCTCTCTCTCTCTCTCTTACCATGAGAAATGAACAGGTGCCTAAATTAGCTACTAACACCGCCCATATCCAAGTGACCCGGTATCCCCCTACTCAATATGACCACAATAAAATATCATAACCAAAACAAACACCAAAAGATAACAATTAGGGCCGGGACTTTAACGCGTTAATTAGGATTAATTCATTACAACGCGTTAACGCGTTAAAACGCGTTAACACATTTTAATCGCACTTATTTTTTCACCGCGGAATCTTTCTCACTGGACGAGTTTCAGGCGGACCGATTATACTGGAGCACCAAGTAGCGTTCATGACTTCAGACAACAACAAACCACAGTGAACATGAACGAAGAAGCTGATGAGACCGCTTTGGTTGGCCCCGTGGAAATGTTGTTTTAAAAAACGAACGGATGTAGCGTCGATAAGAGCATGGTTGTGTGCAAGCTATGCAACAAGGAATTCGCATATCACCGCAGCACATCGAGCCTCAAGTATCACCTCAATGCAAAACATAGAGCAGCTAGCGTGGATGTTAGCCCGACTCCGAATACAAGGAGCCACACCCACTTCCGCTACACTTAATGGCAAAAATGGCACTGGTCTGTTGGACTTGGTTGAGCAAAAATAAACAATATTTTGTTGCTTAAGCTTATGTATTCAGTCATTATTCAATGGTATACTAAAAATCCATGTGAAAAAAATTACTTCTCACTGTTCTCAGGTCAAATATTTATATGCGATTAAAATGCGATTAATCGCGATTAATTAATTACAAAGCCTCTAATTAATTAGATTAAAAAAATTAATCGGAGTCATTCTGAATCGGAGCAGGATGGGAGTGGGAGTCATTTTACCAGGAGTGGGATGGGACAGGAATCTTTTTTTACTCTCACCCGGGATTGGGATGGGACAAGATTTTTTGCTGCGGGAGTGGGATGGGACTAACCTGACTCTCGCCAGGTGAATTTCGTTCCGCCTAGCTCCACTCATCCATCTGGGATCGCTCCATTGGAGATGTGTTTCAGAAGGCTGGGCCTTATCAAAAATCCTTGCATATGATTGGATAAACCACTTGCTCTGTCGGAGCCATTTGGTAGATCAAGCTCTTGCCAAATCCGGTCGGGAGAAGGGAAAAAACATTGTTTCCACCAACAGAAGCCTTCAGAGCCGTTCTCTGATGTTCTTTTAAGGAAAAAATATTGGGTAGATTGGACAACATGGATGAAATAGCAGCATCAATGTTGACTCGCCATTGTTGTCTGAGTCCATGTTTATACATGGCAGGGTATTTACGGAAACGAATATTTCCCCCCCTCCGTTTTCAAAAATAACATTGTGCACACAACATCGTTTTCAAAAAAGTTGTCATTTACATCAACCCGCATAAATAGCCATCGAGCGCCATTATAACTATGTCAAACCTCTGGGCGGCAGTGTAGGGAGAAGGATAAAGCCATGCAAGCCAATCACATTCCTCAGAATCAACAACAACGAATACCACGAGCGACTTCCTGTTCCTTTCAAAACAACGCTCACATGACGTTAAGCATTTTCTGGCACATAGCCTAATGAGCGTGAGAAGCTAAAACCCTGTTTCTCCCAGTTGACACGACAACACATAACCGGAGTTTTCCAAATTCTCCACTTTGCCCAGAGTTTTTAGAAATAATCGCTTTCTGTGATAAAAAGGGGGTTTTCGTGTAAATGAGAGGCCAAAACGCCTGGAAATATCTGTGTTTTCCCTTCGTGTAAACGGGGCTTGAATCAAAACAGTCGCTTCTCCGCTGCGTCACATCTATGAAACTCCCGCCCGGCGGTCCTGATTGGCTCTACCATAAAATCTGGTGCCGAAATCCTTCCCAACAGGAGCGATCCCAGATGTATGTGAGTGGAGCTAGGCGGAACGAAATGCATCTGGCGAGAGTCAGGTTCGAATGGGACAGGAGTGAAAATCCACTCCCGTGTCACCCTCTAGTGTGGTATTTAGCCATGTGGACATTTCACAGTAACATTTTAGCCCCGCCCCATGCTACAGCACAACATAGTGAGGAGATAGATCTAGTTTCAAAAATATGTCACTTGTGATGACAACATTGTGCTAGATGTTTAATTACTAAGCGTTTCTGCATAAGAATATACAAAGAATCATATGTGAATTCTGTTATTCTTACCAACTGTACGGATTTCTGTCTAGACTCTGGAGAGAGACTCTTATGTCTGGAGAGAGACCGTTAAGGATTTAACGTTACAATAACAATACAATGACATGTTAAACGTTATTGCGATGCATGTGTGAATGACTGTCAGTGTTTTGTATTTTCGGTCTCCGGCAGAGCTGTACACTTGGACTTTACAGTGAAAAAGATAACTAAGGATTTACTTAATTTCTCTGCTACTGGTGAGACTGCTAATACAATGAACTGGTAATCGAGCCGCTAGCTATTCATACCGGTAGAGGAAGCATTGCTGTGATGTTAGCGGAATTTGCTTTTTAAATGAGCCTTTCCACAAGTGGGTGGTGTATTTCATTTCGCCGGTATCGAAACACACTACTGACTTAGCTCATTTAGCTGAACGGGTCCGAGACACATCATGACAGAAAATTGTAGCTAGCTAACGTTACCTGTCCAACCTTGTCTTAACACTAATTCATCTAAATCATGTTATTTTATTGGCGAAGAGCTTCGGTATTGTTCGTTATTATCTTCTAAAGATAAAGAGCACCCAGGACTTACTTCACTACTTCACTGAAATGTTGTGCTCCTTCCGTTCCGCCTGCAGTGTTGCCGCCAATAACGGAAGTAAGGATAACTTCCGGTCCGACTCCGACTATCGAGAGCCAAATGGGTCAAAATTAGTGTAGGCTCGTTTGAGATGAGCGCCTCGGCTTGAAAACGGGCGACATCAAGCGACCAGGAAGCCACAGACACACTTAACCATGGAAAAAAAAAAATGTGCATGTTTTTATTACTTAAAATTGTCTAAATAACAGATATGTAAAAAGAAAAAAAAAAAAGAAATCTTATTTTTTTTTAAAGGGGGGTCGTTGGTAAATTGTTGCCATATGGCAACAATATGCAATCGTGGAAAGTACCATAAAATCAACATTTTTGACCAAAAACTCATTTTATTTAGAGCAACACTCAACAAATCCATCTCATACTCAACCAAAACAAACAAACAAACATTTATGCAGTAAAAACATTGTATAATTTCAAC
Source organism: Lagodon rhomboides (assembly GCA_039737535.1). NCBI lineage: Eukaryota > Metazoa > Chordata > Actinopteri > Spariformes > Sparidae > Lagodon > Lagodon rhomboides. The sequence continues at coordinate 29,043,487 of CM077800.1, forward strand.
AGTTATCTAAAATGTCTGGTAATAAGAACCTGGAACCTGGAACCTGGAACCCGTCTCAATGAAGTTCATTCAATCACTCATTTTATTTCATTTCATTCAGTTGTTTTTTTCTGTTTCATTTAATTTGATTGCATTTGATTTCATTCATTTGATATCATTTGATTTCATTTCATGCCTTGTGAAAGTCAACAAAGCAGTTCCTCTCTGCAGTGAAGCAGAGGAAAACTGCACATTTGGCGCACCTGCTCCTCACGATGCCCTTGCATCCTGGCACTTTGCACCTGCCCTTCTCAGGTGAATGCACGGGCCAGTGGTCGGTGTGATCTCTGCACACAGGATCTGGTGGGACAAAGCTTTGGGGCCCTCTTTTGTTTTTCTCCACCACCACAGCATGTGAAGGTCTCCTCTTCCTCTTGTTGCTGACCTTGTTCTCCATGCACAAGCATGACGCCACTTGGATTTTGAAGTCCAACAGTGGGAGCTGGACATTCTCAGGCATCTGAGACTGGCAGTTTCTCGTGTAAAGAAGGAGGAAATGGGATAATATGTTACAAAATACCTTAAATCACAAAATATAAAAAAATATAATGTTTTTACCTTTAAAATATAAGCAAAGGTTGCAAACATAGTCTCAGGGTAGGTTCATGCTATGTAAGTCAATGGGACTCCATTACATTGAATGCACCAGGAATTTTCAATATTTGCATACTGTTGCCATATGGCAACAAATGTATTTTAGCATATTCCAAAAAAAACTATTACATCAAAACTGAATTAAACTCCATTTTAAATAAAATCTTATCTGAATAAGCATGTTTGCTGCTGTATACGGGCCCACATTGGCTGAGAAGGGAAATAAAGAAGAAGTTACGACATAAATGAATTTAAAAAAAACATAAATACTCAAACACAAAGAAAATAAATAAAAGATAACAGCCTTCATTATTGATCAGTCAGATATTTAGCCTGTCAGGTCTTCACATCTGTAAATACCTTTTTTAAAAAAAGATTCAAATCTCTCCAATTAAACAAAAATGAAAAGTTTCTATAAAACATCAAATTGCGGATTCAACAACTCAGCTGTCAGCCTGAATTTGTATTCTGAGTGTAAACATTTTTTTTTCTCATTATCATATTCAAAATGGTAATGTAAGTTTATAGTTTTGTGGAATTGTCGTGGCTGTTGCCTATTATTGCTGATGGGTCTAACAGGCTAGACACACTGGATGCCTGTGTGATGCTGCTGCTCACTTGCTTGGTGTTCACATAGGCTGCATGTCAGCTCCTGCCTGCCCTGTTTACATGGAGTTTGACTTTGATCATTATCTTTAAATATGATATCCTGACTTTCCTTCTTCTCCTTTGAATGAGTGAGAAAGCACGAGGGTGAAAGAGAGGGAGGGAGGGAGGGAGGGAGAGAAAAGTTTAAGTGAAAGAAAGAAACTGCCGCTCACATGTTAGGTGTATTCTCTTTATGTTCGTAATTCTACACATACAGACATTACAACTGTGGTAAAATGCTGGTATGATGTTGATATGACTGTCTACAGATTGTTTTCATGTCTATTTTTGCTGAGAACCGCGCAGCGTTTAGTCCAGTGTGGTCAGCCTGTTAAAGTGTATTTGCACCTTCGCTTAAAATGACCTTGTCAGGCCTTACATAAAAGGACAGTTGTTGCTGTTTTTTTTGTTGTTTTTTTTTAAAGTTCTCCACTCAAAGGCCATTTGAAAGGGATGGCTCAACTAGATTGTTGTGGTATGGCAGAGAGATTTGTAAGCTGATGGAATGCAAATTAGTCATTTACTACCAAAATGTAGTTGTTTTTTTATATATCCCAACAAGACTGATAGTAATGAGCAGCAGAAAAAAAGGAATGTAAAGAATACTCTCATTTGCAACACTACAATTAATTGTTCATAGAATAGTATATCATGTTAATATTGCAAAAAAAAAAAAAAAAAAAAAGTTACAAATTTGAAATAACAGATTACCTGACCCCTTCCAGTATTGGATGAAAGACCACCTTTATTGCCTTCATCACTTTGTCCCAGTCACAGCAAAATTCAAAGGCAGATTGTATACAGTATGTCCACTTTCAAAAAGCCATGCTTCCCTGGTATGCCTTAAAACGTGTGGATGCATGGTCTGGCAGGAGAACTACCTCTTTGGTGAGAGGTGATATAATTTAGGAGGATCTATTGGCAGAAATTGAATATAATATTTATAATTACAGTATGTTTTCAATTGTTAATATTCACCTGAAACTAAAAAATTGTGTTCCACAAGTCAACATCTCACTTTCTGGGTTTTGCTATGATTAGTTTGTGACAATTAAATAAGTCTTTTCCTGTATGCATTTTCCAGGATGTTAGTAGTCTCTTCATTTCTTAGCATTGCTGCAACTAGATTTCATGCTGACTCAGGCACACTGACATACTTCTTGTAACAACGTCCTTATGGAATTATATTGCACATGAAAAACACAATCCATTGGAGTATGCTGTGTGAAAAGCCCCAAAGACGTCTAAAGAAGAATCGTAAATGAGGAAACCAAGGATGAAAAAAACTGGTTTCTTTATATGCCTTCTCTGTTAAACTGAATAAACGTACCTGGTAACATAACAAAGACAGAGTTAGATTAGAAGTTGCTGTGAAAAACACTTTACTGTTTATTAACAAAATAGGTTTACCTGAATGGGGAACAATATGTACACATCAAATAAATCAATACAACACAGAGCAGTGATCACACTTACACAGCAGATCTATTGTGTAAAGAAAAAAATTCAACATTAAAATAAGGATGATTGACAAGAATTATTTGACAACTCTTCTTTTCTTGGAATGTTATTTTCAGGTGCAACTTTGTAAAGGTCATTTGAAGCAAACTCAAAAGACATGCATTTTAACCAGTTACATTGAAACAAAACCTGTGATCATCTGCTGTGATAAATAATAAATGCCCCCCCCCCAAGAAGAACTTGCAAACCAAATTTACAAAAAGGTAGCACAAAGTCAGAAAACATTGTAACGGGCACGTTGAGCTGATTAAACACGGTTTCAAAGTATCTGAACAGACTAAAGTGGAAAAAATATGTGAGTCATTCCTGTTGCTGGTATTCAATTGCCCACTTGGTACAGTGTGGTTTTTTACAGGTTATCCACCCCACGGATCCTCCTGGCCAGCTGGATGTCTCGTGGGAACACAGTAACCCGCTTAGCGTGGATGGCACACAGGTTGGCGTCTGAGAATAACAAGACCAGAAATGCCTCTGCAGCCTGGGAGGAGTGGATGAAAAAAAGGAAAGTTAGGTCAAAGAAACAAGACACTATTCCTGTTCAATCATTTTTCTTCTTGGACCAAATTTAGAGTAGGCTTGCCACAGTTGTTGATATTACCGGTGTTGCATAGGGTTTGGGCATAGACCAATTACAAACCCATTGCATTACAAGCCCACCGTACCACCATTTTGCTTTGTTATTAAAATAAAACCAATTAAGTTCGTTTTTGCATAGCAGCGCCTATTATGGGTGGGTGATGTGACCAAAGATCTATATCAGGGAATTGTATTTGTTTTTTTCTGGTAACAGTACTATACCCTAAGAACCAACACATACAGTGCCTTGCGAAAGTATTCACCCCCCCTTGGCATTCTTTCTATTTTGTTGCCTTACAACCTGGAATTTAAATGGATTTTGATTTTATGTATGGACCTACACAAAACACTCCAAATTGTTGATGTGAAATAAATTTAAAAAAAACTGAAAAGTGGTGTGTGCATATGTATTCACTCCCTTTGCTCTGAAGCCCCATCCAATACCTTCAGAAGCCACTTAATTAGTTTAATCAGATCCACTTGTGGGCAATCTAAGTGTCAAATGATCTCAGTATATATATACCCCTGTTCTGACAGGCCCCAGAGTCAACACCAGTGCAACAGCACTAAGCAAGCGTCCTCAGCAACAAGCCTACCAAGCGTGAAGTAGATCGGATGAACAGTTGGAGATATGTGCACCACAGAAAGAGAAAGTGTAAGCCAGCAGGTCGGGACAGGGGTGAGAAATTCAGACAGCGTTCACAGTCTGACAACCAAACAGGTCCTTCATTGAGCACTGTCCTCCAATTAAATGTCCCACACTTCAATCCACTAAAGCAACATTACAAGACCAAACTACAGTTATAACAGCGGTAGCAGGTAGTGACTTGCATGACCCTTTGTCACAGGAAAATCTATTCATACTTTAATCCTGAAATGAAATCTTCGGTCCAAATTGCGTCAGAGATGTTTTGAGTATAGTGACAAGTTAATGCTACAGTCGTTGTCGAAAGTAAAGAACATCTTGCGTTCCAATGATTTCTACATTCTAATGTCTTCTGACAATGTGACCAAATCTGGGTAAAAAATACACATACAGCAACTTGAACCATCAGTTTTGGTGATTATAGGAAGTTGTGTGAATCAAATGTTCTTTGTAGCATGGCCTCTTGACTTCTTCTGAGTGATTCTGATTGATAACAGCTGGTGACTTTTCTGGGCCCATTTTACTAGGGCTTGTTTGATACAGCCATTAGACTCAGCCACACACACTACAATGGGAAAGTCTAAGGAGCTCAGCACATTATTGATTTGAACAAGTCAGGAAAGTCACATGGAGCCATTTTAAAGCAGTTACAGGTCCCAAGATCAACTGACCAAACAACTGTTTGTGAGTATAAAGTGCATGGCACAGCTGTGTCACTGCCACTATCAGGAAGAAAACACAAACTATCACCTGCTACTGAGAGAAAACTGGTCAGGATGGTCAAGAGTCAACCAAAAACCACCAAAAAGCAAGTCTGCGATGAATTAGAAGCTGCTTGAAGACAGGTGTCAGCGTCCACAGTCAATTGTGTTTTACATCAACATGGGCTGAGAGGCTGCCGTGTTAGAAAGAAGCCCTTGATCCAAAGACAGCACCTTAAAGCTCGACTGAAGTTTGCTGCTGATCACATGGACAAAGAAAAAGCATTCTGGAGGAAAACTCTGAGGTTCCATGAAACAAAAACGGAGTTGTTTGGCAGCAATATGTTTGGAGTAGAGAAGGTGAGACCTTTGACCCCAAGAACACCATACCTACTGTCAAGCATGGTGCTGGTAGTACTATTAATGTGGGGCTGATTTGCTGCCAGTGGATCTGGTGCTCTAAAGAAAGTAAATGGAATAATGAAGGAGGAGGATTATCTCCAAATTCTTCAGGAAAACCTAAAATCCTCAGCAGAAGATTGGCTCTTGGGTGTAGCTGGATGTTCCAACAGGACTATGATCTCAAACACACATCAAAAGTGGTAAATTAATGGCTAATTAAGGCGAGAATTGAGGTTTTGGAGTGGCCTTCCCAAAGCCTGACTTGAACCCCATCGAGAACATGTGGACTGTGCTGAAGAAACAAGTCTGTGTCAGGACGCCAACAAATTCAGTTGAAGTTCACCGATTCTGTCAAGAGGAGTGGTTAAGCATTCAGCCAGAGGACGACCAGAAGCTTGTGGATGGTTAGCAAAAGCACCTAACTGAGGTGAAAATGGTCAAGAGACATTTAACCAAATATTAAATTACTGTATGTATACTGATCCAGCAGATTTGGTCACATTTTCAGAAGACCTATAATAAATTCATTACTGAACCAAACTTCATGAATGTTTTTGTGACAAAGTAGTTTGTGTTCCACTCATTCTATCACAGGAAATGAGAGCTGTAGAAATCATTGGAACTCAAGACTGCCATGACATACATGTTTTTTACAAGTAGATTTAACTTTTGACCACAACTGTACATTTGTGGGCTGAATCATTTGGGTTAGGGCAAGAATGACAGCATATTAACTTTGTGTTGCGAGTCAATTTCTTACCTCCTGCAGGGCCAGAAGGGCATAGACCTGCCACCTGAGACCTTCTATGGAATAACTCTGGCATATCTCACGAACCTGAACAAAGAGAGAAACACATAGCAGCAGAACATTATGATTTTTCAGACTTTGAGTGCATTCTAGAACTATTACTAGAGATCATGACTGCATCCCTACATGTATTGTGTTAAATAATGTTAGGTATTACAACTAATTTATCACCCAGTGATACACAGATTGGCCTGTTACTGAAAGCTGCAGCCTCAAAAAGACTGAAGACTTAAGGATGATATTGAACATTTTTATGGAGACAAATCCTTTTTGAAAAAAAAAAAAAAAAAAAAAACACATCTACTGTTGTAAAGAGGTAAAGTCAGATCTCTTCTCCTGAAAAACATGATTGTGAAAAAAAAAAAAAATCTTGTTGGGGCCAAATAATTGTTTTGTTTCCGTCTGTGTTAGAACTCTGAAGGTTTTGTTCCAGCTTCTAACAAGGTTTGTGAGACAATAGTATAATGCCGTTGAAATCACATGGTATCTGTGTGGGGAAAAAAAACTTGGGAATGGCTGAGTGTACAGTAAGTGAGCAAATCAAAAAAAAAAAGTGCTTATTTGAACATAATCAACAATCACCAACGGCCACAGAATACAGTGAATCTGAATACCTGAGTCAAATCAGCTGCAGCAGCAAGCCATGTGTGTCACATGATTTCAAACTGGTTAAAAATCGCCCAGACTGCTCTGAAAGACTTCCACGGTAAAGTTCCAGGCACGGCAATGCAATTTCTATGGGTACCAGGAGGGCTTACACTAGCATATTTTGTCTCCTTGGATGGTTTCAATATCCAACCTGGAAAGTCATTCTTCCGGCTTTTTTCATTTCATTAACTCCTATTATGGAAATGCTACAAAGAATGTGTGTTGTGTATTTTATTGCTGAGACTCCTTCAACATATTGATAACCGTTTCCACTAAAATACTGCGTTATGGTTTGGAACTCATTTCTCTGATTATTCCGACAGCACAATCAAGTCAACATGGCTAAAGTTACAGCAACACAGAGGGACGAATCCATTGAGTACTTAGAAGAAATACAGTCTGACTGATGTCTTATATCTATTCGCTTATATCTAATGCTTTTGGATTGATATTACTACTGCACTAATGTGTTTGTTGCATTTTACTGCTGTAGATGTTTATATGCTGCACGGTAGTTTAATCTACAGCATTGCAACATATTCTATAGGAGCATCATATGCTATATTTTTGTAGCATGGCTGTCCATTGAGAATGACACATTTGTAAAAAGTCAGAAAAGCAGCCTGTTTTCAGCTTTGTGACAATACATTTCATCTTTAAAAAGAATTTATTTAGACTTTCTTAACATAGAAATGAACACTTCATCCTTCAGTTAATGAGCAATGTTCAAAATCTACTAATCTGGAGATTCCTGGTTTTCACTGGACAAGAAGGTGACGAAAAATTGTACCCTGAAAAGTAATGATTAACTTAAGCTGTCAGACACATGTAGTGGAGTAAAAAGTTAAAGATTTGCCTCTGAGATGTAGTTGAGTAGAAGCATACAGTACTGTAGCATGAAATTGTAACATCCAAGTAAACTGACTAAATTTAATTAGTTACATTCCCAACACTGAATGTATATCACTGCAACAGTTGAACTGTAAATTGTTTTATTAATTGCACACTGATACTGTTCTTTATTTTGTCCCAATAAGTAGCTGCCTTTTCAACTGAAGGTGTCTTATGACAATATCAGCTTATTTAGGTTACTTTACCTAAGTCAACTTAGCCATCAACAAAACAGTCGGCCCCCCTGAGAGATTTGGCAGGAGCCGCCACTGGTGTGGTCACCTTTTAGATCGTTGGAATTAGAAATCCCTAGGGAGCTACCTTAGCATCAGTGACATTTGTGTTCAGTTACCTAATGTTATAGTTAGTGCCCTCAATGAAACGATGCTTCAGAGGGGGACTTAGAAGAGGGTACACACTGTTTAGACCCTTCACAACACCTGTAGTGCTTAAGGTTAGATGACAAGCTAGATGTTACCATGCCATAAAAAATGTTGCTTGAATTTTGAAAAATAACATAAATATACGTAGTTAACATATTGTTACATTAATTAATTCATTATTCAACCACAGTCATCATTTGACATGACTGAGTCTGAATCTCACTCCACTGGACAATGAAATATGCAGATAGTGCAACGCATTGGCAACCACTTGAGGAGACAGAGGATTCTAACAGGAGCAGTATTGTGATGTGAATGCAATGGAAGGGGGAGATGGAATGTCCTATTTAGTGGCTGAATGTTACCAATAACACTTTTAAAATGATCCGATTCTTGGGGCGCCCATTAGCTCAGTCTGTAGCGCATGCGTCCCTTGTACACAGGCTTTGTCCTCGCTGCACCGGCCCCAGGCTCGAGTCCTGGCCTGGGGCCCTCTGCCTTGTGTCACCCCCCCCATTCTGTTTCCTGTCTTCTCTCAAGCTGTCCTATGATTGAAGCCATACAAAGGGCAACAAAAAAAAAAAATCAGATTCTTCAGCATAGTCAGCATTTACTCCCACGTCGAAAAACTCTTCAGTAGTCATGGGTGTTTATTGGCTCCAGCCCTGATCAGCTGTGATGAAAACACAAGACTCAGCTGGCCACGCCCTTGTCAGGTGATGCTATGACAAGTGTTGAAGTTAATGTGGCTGGCTTGCTGATACTTTTCTACCCTTCTCTGTTAAAGCTGCACTCAAACATTGAGAGAGTGATGTAAAAGATGTTTACAAAGTAATCACCTTTGCAGTATCAGTGGCTTTCATGTCACTTCTCAAGCTTTGTCAGTTGCCTATTTGGTACTGCGCATGTGCAGCTCTCAAAAGAGATGAGAAATAAGCGTGATATCTCACGTCTGAGCTACTTCCATTATCAGCGCCAGAAAAAATGATTTGTTTAATTCAGGATGTTGCTTGACATTGATTAAGATTTTTTTTAAATAGGTTTTAACGTCTTCTGGATGTAGTCTCATTAGGCTTTCCACTTCCCTGTTTTTCCAAACTTGACATATATGGACCTAAAAAAAAAACAGAAAGGCTTTTTTTAAGCTAATTTTGGTATAAAAGTGGTACAAGAGACTTATGAGATTTAATTATTGTTGATCTTAATATGCCTCACAAAGTTTTTGTATATAACTTGTTGCTATGCTAAATTACATTTTAGTGGGTGCCTACTAGTAATTGTAATTTCTTTGTAATATATAATTTTTGAAGAAGACACTTCTGAGACAGGCAGACAGACAGATATGCAGCGGCATGTGTGAAAGATGGTGCAGACATATGTGCAGCTATCATATTTTCCAGATAGTTTGTTGATATTTGACTCACCACGCGAGAGAAGGGCGCTTTGCTGATCAGAAGATCTGTGCTCTTCTGGTACTTGCGGATCTCCATTAAAGCCTTGGTTCCTGGTCGAAACCTTCTCTTCCGGGGAGACGCAAGGGGCTCCTCTGGAAAACAGAAACACAGTGTTCGAGTGGTTGTTGTAATGGAAGGACAGGTCAGACTTCCTCTGAAGGAATAGGGACACTACTAGACAAACAGGTCAAATGATCTATATCACTCTACAACACCACATGGAAATTCTTTTGCACAGGTGTGATATATGAGTTTTAGTTGGAGCATGGACATTTTTAAATGACCTGCCTTGTTATTCAAGATTTTTTTTAAAAAGCAGTGACTTACTTCTTTGACTGGATTAGATTATTTGCTAAAATATCAGCAGTGTCCAACACTGGGTCACTTGGTCTATTTGCCAATGGCTGGTAAGGTGAGACACTTGCCAGCCTGCAGATTTTTCAGCTGGACAAACTGCCTGAGATGCAATGTCTTATGCAATTTAATCTGCCACTTCTCTTAGATTTTCTCTGCTCCATCTCAACCCTACACAAACGTTCCTCTGTGGTACAAGTGTCAACAAAGTGCCTAACCACAGTGACAGCGAGGGTCAAAGGATTGTGACACAAGTATTAGTAGTCATATGCTTCGTGCTGACACCTGTGTACGGAGTCAGTGCTTTGTCAATCAGTCTATGGGTTGCAGTGTTGAGTTTGGAGTGAAGTAGGCATATTTCAGCAACCTAACCTAACCAGCTAATGACAGCCCCTCTACTTGACACCTTGATTCCACTGGACACGTCTCTGTGACCTTGCCTGTGCTATGTGATTTTGATATGTTCTCCACGTGGCTTCATATCCCACTGGCTACGTTTAAGGCTTTCATATCGTGGCTGTGACAGCCAATGGGGTGCAGACGTGCCCAGTGGAATCTGGCAGGAGGCCGCTCTCACTTGAAACTCCACTCAGTCTTGTCTTCTGAGGTGTCAACCTAGAGGTCCCTGGGGCCGGCTGTGGGGGGCGACGTTGAGGGGTTTTGCCCTTCCTGCGGCCTGCAGACACATCACGCCGCATCGCCTCCAATTTACAGGTCAGGACCACAAGATGAAAAATACTGCAGCCAAGGTCCGACTGTGAAAGATGGGGACATTACATGTGTTATCAGACAAAATACAAATCTTCCAGCCATCTCTTTAAATTAATTATTTATCATTATCATACATTGTTATCATTTTCTATAATTCTACAGGGTACAACCAATTAAAGGAGAGATATCAATTTCAGTTACATTTAAACATTTTCTTTAAATTTTGCTTCTGGTTAATTTAATGGAATATTCTGTATATTTATTTATTGAGGCCAAATTAAAACTGATATCGGCAGTTTCAGTCTTCTTTACATTATCTTACTCTAATTCCTAAAACTGAACACAACATATGAAGTAAGAGACTGTGGGCTTAGTTAGTGATACCCTGGACTGTCTGGAGACACGGTAAACGTTTGAGAGATCACGAAAATACCTCTGAAGACTCAACCCACTTCGAGACAATAGGTCAAACAGTAACGTTCATGTGTGCTGCTGAGATGACGGACGGTAACCTGGAACGTTATCTCTCCCAGGAGAACGGCTACAGCAGCGTAGCTTCTCTACCCCGTTCTTCACGTTAGGTCCTTGGTCGCTTTAACGGATGTGCTATTTTACGTTTACAGCTTCAAAATAAGTAACTCTTTTTAAAGGTTTTCTTACCCAAAGGGACCTGTAAACGTACCTGTAAAGTTGAACAATGTCCAATGTTTAACACAAATGAATGAAGTCGTCGAATTCCGCCGTACAGTCTCCTCACAAAACAGCAGCATCAAGTGAAATTCAAACGACGCCCCAACATCTGCTCAACCAATCAGCTTGGAACAAGTGGGCGGGGGAAGCTCTTTGGGAGCGTTTCACTCTAGGCACTGGTTCTTCTTCTTCTTCTGCTGCTGCTGCTGCTGCTGCTGCTGCTGCTGCTGCTGCTGCTGCTGCTGCTTCTTCTTCTTCTTCTTGTTTTACCGCAGTTGGCATCCAGCTTAATGGAGCATTACCGCCACCTTCTGCTCCGGAGTGTGGATCGGACAATAGACTTACACTCTAATTCCCTTCAAAAACAAAACAAAACCCCCCCAAAAAGTAAAGATAAAACACACACACACACACACACACACACACACACACACACACACACACACACACACACACACACCCTAAACGACATCCAAGTCAGTCACCCTAACACCTTGCTGATTCATTATATCCTATGAAAAATCCCTGTATCCCTTAAGAAAGCTAACAATGCCCAGACCTGTGCTCTCTCACCCTTACTCAGTAATCCTTTTAATGTGAATTCTTGCACCCCTGTTTCCCTCAGGTTATTCCTCATCATCTCTCTCTCTGCACCCCATACTTCCTACAATGTAGAAGTACATGTTCCACTGACTCCTCTTCCTGACATCCCTCACACAATCCTGTTTGATGTTTCCCTATCATTTTCAGTGTTTTAACCTTAACCTTGTTAACACAGTTTCCTCTCTCCTGTTTCCAACACCTACCCTATTTACTTTGACACTCGTCTGAATCTGATATAGATGTCTCCCTTTCTCCTCTCTATCCCACCTTTCTTGCCACATTTGGTTGTTTTTTTTCCCAGATTACACATTTAACCTCTGCTTTACTGATATTAATTTGCATTTCTATATTTCCTTTCTTTAAAGTCCTCTTTGCCAACTTATCCACCCTCTCATTCCCCCTCACCCCTACATGCGCTGGAACCCACAGGAATGTTACCTGACCTCCCTGATTTGCTATTCTTGTGACTGACTGAAGGACTTCATATAGTCCATCTAGATGGCTGTTTGAATGGAAAGACCTTATATTTGCTAGGGGTTGAGGTTGAATCTGAGCATATCTACACTGTTGGGCCTTGCATTACATGAGGCACAATTAAATAGTGTTTATGCAACATCAAAAGGGGAATTTAGGTCAAATTTAGCTATCAATAATAATTAATGATTATTAGGGATAATTATTAATTATGATAAACAATATGATCCAATTTACATTAGATCACCTCGGGGCACCACCCTTGAAGAAGGGAAAACATAGCAACTTTACCAAACCGGTCTCATAAAAAGGTACTAAACTGTTTATAACTCTGATTAATAATTGACTTAATAACTACAACCAAATTTACCATAACAGCTAGTAATGGTTGAGGATTTTGGAGTTCTTCACAGTGTAGAGGTTGGCAACATTCACTCTTGTACAACATTAAATAAACAGCAAGAAGGTTCAAAAGTCTTTATTTAACACAAAGATGAAAGCACACAATCTAACATGTACTATATACAGGTGTGTGTGTGTGTGTGTGTGTGTGTGTGTGTGTGTGTGTGTGTGTGTGTGTGTGTGTGTGTGTGTGTGTGTATGTGTGTGGCTGGCAGAACAAAGAAACAATGGTGGTCACTGATATCACATGTAGGTGTGATAGGCTCCAGGCTCAAGGAATGTGTGTGTGTGTGACGTGATGCCAGGTTATAAAAGATGGTTAGTTGCATGCAGAGACCCTGAGTCTGTGTGAAGCAGCATTAGACTAACATCGAATTAGCTGTGTAGCAAAGCAAACTACCGATAACTGACCTGAGGTCACAATAACACCAACAGTGAACAAACACATACATTGAACACATGTGCATTACATCAACCAGAGTTTAAAGTCCTGTGCTTAGCCGTGCTATGCTATGCTATCTAAGGCCAGTTCAATATTACCAGTCTTTGAAGAAAAGGTGCTGGTGGTTGCAGGAGAAGGTTGGGATTCCGATGTTGAATACTCTTTTTGCTGTGCAAGGTCTGATGAAAGTCGGCAGAGGAGGAACCTGGTCGCTCCTTTCCTATGCAAGGATAGCAGCTCGGTGCTAACTTGCTTGGTGTTCCTCAGATTGTGGAGTTAGCTGGCAAGCTTTGCGTCGCAGCTGCTGGTGCTAACTGATCTGGAATACTGGCAGGACCTCGTGTCGCTGCAGTGAGGAGAAGTTCTCTGGGCCTGCTGCAAATGCAGCTTGTAGCTCTCCACAGCTGTTAGGCCCAGGAGAAGAGATCTTGAGGACAGGCAGCCCCGTGGTGGTGGTGGGGGGGAGCCCTTGAAGATCAGAAGTTGAAGAAGCCGAGGGCGTCGAGTGAGAGATAGAGAACAAGGTAGGCGCTGGAGATTTGACTATCTGATTCTGATCAGCGGGGGGTCTGTTACCCTGACCAATTGTAGCTCAAAGCTGAATTTTGCACCTAGGTGTGAATAATGGGGAATTCTGGGACACTGAGTTCAGCTCAGAGTCCATTTTGAAATCCACAATGAATGACTTCATCTGTGGGTCCCAACAACACCTTATCTTGTTTTGTTTTTTCCACCTACCATAGTGCAACCAATACTACCAACATCTCCACTGTGTAAACCCCTAATTTATTGGATGTTCTTTTCTTGATCCCAATTCCTTTTACTGGTATTGTCACCCCATATCCTGTCACTCCTGTCTCAGGTTTCTTAGCACCGTCAGTATAAACCTGTGTAAAATCACTTTATTCTTTCATAACATTATATTTGAATGCACTTACCAAATCACTTTTATCTTTTTCTTTCCTTTTTACCTTTAACAAATGCCAGTCCATATCAGGCCACACAAGCATCCATGGAGCCACCACCGGATAAACTACTGAAGGGCTTATCCTCATATCAAATACTCCGAATTCTTTGGCAATATCATTCCCTTCCCCACCAAAATTATCCCTCAGATACCTCCCATTCTCCCAGCACTCCTGCAACACTACTTTTGTGGGGTGAGAATATTTGTCTCCCTGCAAATTTGCCCAGTAATTTGCCATCAGTTGCATCCTTCTCAATTCCAACAGCATTTCTCCCATTTCTATTTGTAGTACAGGCACTGTCGATGTTTTTAAGGCCCCACTGCATTCTCTCAATGCCCGTGCCTGAATCACTTCCAATTTCTTTACATGAGACCTGGCTGCTGATCCATATGCTACACTTCCGTAATCCATCACAGATCTTATCAAGGCCACATACATACTTTTTTTCTTCTATTCTCCTGATATGGTCTACCCATGTTAACCTTGAATCAAAAACAACTCCCAAAAACTTAAATGATCCAACCCTTTCTAATTCTTTACCATACATCCTTAGCTTCATCCCTTCCTTAATTCTCTTCCTGGTGAAAAAGGCCGTTTGAGTTTTTTCTACTGAAAACCTACATCCCCAGTCGTAACCCCACTCCACCACCTCATTAATTGCTCCTTGTACTTTCCTGATTGCATGCTTCATGTTCCTTCCTCTTTTCCACAAGGCCCTATCATCCACATATAGTGATCTACCTATATCTACTGGTACCTACGTCGTTGATCATAATGGTGAAAAGTAGCAGGCTTATTACACTACCTTGAGGTGTGCCATTTCCAACCGTGTACTGATTTGACAGGTCTGATCCAATCCGTACTTGAATTTTTCTTCCAAACAGAAAATCCTTTATCCAGCTAAAAACTCTCCCACCAACACCCATCTTGTGCAGCTTGATTAGCAATCCTTCCTTCCACATCATGTCATAGGTTTTTTCTGTCAAAAAACACTGCAATTATTGATTCTTTATTTACCTGGGCCTTTCTTAATTCCGCCTCTAGCCTTATCACTGAGTCCATGGTGTGTCTTCCTTTCCTAAAGCCACTCTGATAACTTGCCAGCATTCCTCTCTTCTCAAGCTCATATGATAACCTTTCTGTTATCATCCTTTCCATTATCTTGCATATATTTGATGTTAGTGCTATTGGCCTGTAACTAGTGGGTTTAGACGGCTCCCTACCAGGTTTTCTTATCGAAATCCCTACTGCTTCTTTCCATGCACTTGGTAATCTTCCCTCCTCCCACACTCTGTTATAAAGGTACAGCAACTTCGAGAGCCCTCCTTCCCCTAGATTCTTTAGCATAACATAGCATACCTGATCTTCCCCTGGAGATGTTGGTCTTGATCTATTTATTGCTTTCACCATCTCTGCCAAAGTAATAGTTTATCCATTATATCACCTGTTTCTTCCCCTCTGTCTAACCTGGGTGTTGATTCATTGTTGCATCCCTTGTCCTTCTCCCTTCTTCTAACAGATTTTCTGAACTATGTATCTTTGTGAATGACTTGGCCATGATCTCTGCCTTATCCCTACTGGAGACCACTGTTATCTCCTCAGATGTCATAACTGGATATTCCCATTCCCTTCTGTCTCCTCCCATCCTCTTCATCATTCCCCATACCTCTCCCACTGGTGTTGTTCTTCCTATTTTGTTGCAAAAGTTTCTCCAACTTGCCCTCTTAGCTTGACGTACCATTCTTCTCACCACTGCCTGTGCCTTCTTATACTGAATCAAATGCTGCATGTTACAGGTTCTTTTAACTTGTCTTGAATGCTCTATTCCTGTTTCTTACAGCCTGACCATCCATCTGCTGCCATAATAATTACTGAGGTTACCTGATTAATTAATTCATCTATTTCTCCAGAAATGTCAATCCTTGTCATTGTTTTCTCACTCAACTACTGGAATTTATCCCAATCTGCTTTTCCAAAGACCCACTTTGGGATTTTACCACCTGGTCTCACTTACATTCTTTCTCCCACCAAACATGATACTGGATAGTGATCGCTGCCTGCTGTTGTAGCTGTCAAAACCTCCCAGTTACTAACTCCAGCCAAGGGATTAGACACTAATGTAATATCTAATGCTGATTCAGTGCCTGTTGTTATGTTTACCCTCGTTCCTCTACCATCATTCATACAGACCAAATCCCTGTCTTCCATCAAATCTTCAATTACTTTTCCATTTGAGTCTGTATGTGAACCCCCCCCCCCCACATTGTACTGTGAGCACTGAAATCTGCACACCATTTCACTTTTCCTTGTATCCTTATTAAGCTATCCAAATCCAACCTTTTGCATGGATTGTAGTAGTTAATTATAACCACCTCCTCCTCTCTCCCACACTTCCACCACTATGTATTCCCGATTATCCCCCTTTTCCAATATCCTATATGGAATTTCTTGTTTGATGAATGTAGCACAACCTTCTCCTACTCCATGAATCCTGTCTTTCCTTATACTGAATATCCATGTATCACAAAATCTAAAGTTGGTTTTAACCAGGTTTCCTGTATACATACCACATCCGGTTTCACATCCATTTCTTTAATGTAATGCTTGAATTCCTGGCCATTGACCAGTAAGCTCCTGGCATTCCATTGTAAAATAATTACCATAACTAGTATTAACCAACCCATGGTGCTTCCTGGCTTGACTGATTAGTGAGGTTCTCCCTCACTTCTTCCCATGTCAGTCCCATTAATCCTAAATGGTTCACTGCTGCTTTGACAACCAGCTGAATTTTTTCATTTTTTGACCTTACTTCAGCCGTACTTAATCACTCCTGCAATGAATGTTACTAAAGCCCTTTTGTCCACATAAATCCTGTCATCTGTACTTTGTTGTAGCTCTTGACTCCCCCTTGCTCCTTGTTCATTAGTAACATTGTTCTGCTCTCTTGACACCCTTACAGCTTCTGCATTAGTGATTCTTCTTTCCACTCTTACTTTTTGGATTTTATTTTCCCGTCTCATAACCTCACATCCACCATATGGCACATTATGGGCACCTCCACAGTTACAGCATTTTGGTTGCACCCCTGTTCCACACGTTCCATACTCATGGTCACACCCACACCTAGCACATCTCCTCTGCTCTTTACAGTTTTTGGCTGTGTGTCCAAATCTTTGACAATTAAAGTACCTCAATGGCTTTGGCACATACACTCTCACCAGGTAACTCATAAAACCCAGGAACATCTTCTTTGGTATATCCTCTCCTTCAAATTCAATCAGTACTGTTTCACTGTCCTTTTTCACTCCTTCCTTTGTTGTTTTCATTCTTAATGCACTCATTATTTTTTCTTCCTTTGACACTTCTCTTTAGTTCCTCCATATTTACACTCATTGGCACCTCAGTAATCACTCCTTTACACCCACCACCACGTTGTGCTCCCACCCTCCCTGTGTTTGCCAACTTAAGTTTTCCTATCTCTTTTAGTTTGAGTGCTTTCTCAAGTTGTTCTTCATTCGCACATCTCACCAATAGGTTTATTGGTGAGATGTGTGAATTGGCATTACTTTATCACCCCTATCTTATTTGCCAGAGCTGTTTTTTTTTTGTTTTGTTTTATGTTTTCTTGAGCCTTTTCATTAAACCTTATAATGACAATACATTCTTAGGTCTTTCCCTCTGAACTTGCTCATGCACTTCTTCCTCACTTTCAGATCTCTCACCATTATCATTTCTTATTCTTTTATTCCCCTTTCCTTGTTTGTTTCCACTCATCTGTCCCCTCAAATTCCCCTCATTCTTTTCATCTCTCCCTTCATCATAATCCATTTCTGCCCAACTGTCTACTTGTGATCCATTCACGGAGTAGTCATGCTCAACCGCCACGAAGAAAGTTTGTTCAATTCGATTTGAATTTCCCACATTTTGCCATTTACTCTTTCCTCGTTCACATCCTGCTGATGTCGCCGCCATCCTCCTGTCCAAAACAAGACATCCTACTGTCGCTCTTCTCCAGTGAAATGTACCGATTCGCGTGCCAACCGTCAAACCAACAGACAGTTTCTGCTCCTGCAAAACCGCCAATGACAACAGCTATTCTTCTCCTTCCTCGTCCTCTCCGCACGTCTCAATCAGTCAACTTTTCCTCCCGCATCCACTTCCAAAAAAAAACTTGGACCGGAGTGTTTGGTTAGAAACATTCAAACTATCTAGATGGGCGGGAACAGAAGGACGATTATTAGAAATCTGTTTGAAACTAATGGTGTCCCATACCACATAGCAAAGCAAAACTCATGATCTCATGATGAAAAGGCTTATGATCCCGCTGCACAATGACATCTAGTCAAATCATGACTAGACTGAAGGTCACTAATGGGGCAGTGCAAGAGGATGTGCATGTCTGTACTGTGATTTACGCACTTGGAAAAGAAGAAGAACAGATATATAAGACGTTCGTTTTCGAAATAGGAGAAGATGAGACGTATGACAATGTGATGGAAAAGTTTGCCAACTATTTCGTGCCAAAAGTCAATGTGATTCACGAGTGTGCACGATTCCATCTATGCTCACAGAAGCCAGTTGAATCGGCGGAGGAATACATCCGTAGGCTTCACGAGCTAGCTGATACCTGTGATTTCGGAATTGCAAAAGAGGGAAATATCCGCGACAGACTTGTGATAGGAATTAGAAGCTCCAATTAATGCCGGACTTGACACTCTGCAAAGCAGTAGAGCTCGTGCGGCAATCTGAACACATGAAGGAGCACATTAGTGAGCAAGCTAGCAGCGATGCTCAGCTAAATGAAATGGCACAGAGACGTCAACGGCAACAGCACACAGACAAAGGCAGACCCAAGAGTGGCAAAAATGGACGTAACTTCAGTTGTAAACAACACCAGACACCAGAAAATACAAGTGAGTGGAAATGTAAGAGATGTGGCAGAAGCCATGGAAAACATGATTGTCCTGCTAAGAATGCAGACTGCAGAAAATGCAACAAAAAAGGTAATTTTGCTGTGGTATGTCGCACTCATGACGTGAACGACGTTAGTGCGCCACAAGAGGGCGCTGTCACAACACATTTCCTTGGTGAAACCAGGCAAGCAAAAGAAAATAAAAATGCATGGACTGTTTCACTGCCAATACAAGGCTCAGAGGTTGATTTTAAAATTGATACAGGCGCTGATATCAGTGTAATCTCAGAGAAGACTTTTTCAAGCCAAAAATACAAACCTGAGCTAAGGAAAGTGAATGCACATGTTGAGAGCCCAGGAGGAAAGCTACATTGCAAAGGGCAGTTTACAGCCACAACTACTGTAAAGGACAAGCAGTTCAGGATTTTGTTGTTCGTTGTGACTGGACCTGCAGTAAACAACCTCCTCGGACGTGAAGCATCAGTGGCAATGGGCTTAGTCAAAAGACTGGAGACTTTTGGCAGCTGCCCTTGGACGAAGACAGCGTTAAGCTAACAACCTTCATATTGCCTTTTGGCCGATATTTCTTCTGTAGACTTCCATTTAGCATAACTAGTGTGCCTGAAATTTTCCAGAGAGAAATGTCAGAGCTCCTGAGTTACCAAGATGGCGTAGCAGTCTTCATGGATGACATTTTGGACTACGGAAACACCCCAGAGCAACATGAGCAAAGACTCCAGCGCACACTGCGCAACATAGAGAAGGCAGGATTGAAGCTGAATACTGAGAAGTGTCTTCTGAGGCAGAGCCAGCTTAGTTACCTGGGGCACGTGATTGATACTGAGGGCATACGTCTAGATAATACCAACATTGAGGCCAATACTCTCCTAGAGCCACCAGAGAACATCACTGACCTGAGAAGAGTGCTAGGCATGGTCCATTACTTGGGCAGGTACGTTGCACACCTGTCCGAGGTAACAAGGCCACTCAACGAACTCCTGAGAAGGGACACTGAATGGACCTGGGGCCCAGCGCTGCCGTTCTATGATACCACAAGAACCACCATCGTGAGTGTGGATGCTAGCAGTTATGGCTTGGGTGGAGTCATCCTACAGGACCGTGGTGGCATGCTGAAGCTGATAGCCTACTGTTCAAGAGTCTTAACAGATGCGAAGAAATGTTATGCCCAAATAGAGAAAGAATGTCTCGCAGCCATGTGGGCATGCGAGAAGTTCTCAAGATTCCTGTACGGCATAGAAAGTTTCACCCTTCAAACCGACCACAAACCACTGGTCCCACTGATCAACGCCAAAGACCTCAACTCAGTGCCACTGAGGTGCCAAAGACTGCTCATGCAAATGATGTGCTACAATCCAGTAGCAGTATAGATGCCTGGCAAAGACCTTATTGTAGCAGACGCACTCTCAAGACACCCTCAGCTGGTCATCACCGCAGAGGTCTGTGAGCTGATCCAGGAGGTGGAGGCCTACGAGGACGCAGTCAGCAGTGATGTCAGCAAATTGAACGCCATGAAAGTGGAGACAGAGAAGGACCGGGATATGGAAATGGTATTGGTAATATCAACAGTGGTTGGCCCAAGTATGCCTCCAACATTTCACAAGCTGTTAGGCCTTACTACAATGCAAGACAGCACTTGTCCATCTCCCAGGGGTTAGTCTTAAACAGTGACAAAATTGTCATTCCCCATAACATGTGTGCCTACGTTCTGCAAAAGATTCACAGCAGTCACCAGGGCATTGTGAAATGCAGAGAAAGGGCCCAGGTGAGCGTCTGGTGGCCTACCATACAAAGGCGGGGCTTCCATGGTGGCACAGGGGGAAGTGGCTCCGTGGATACGCTAATGAACTTGTGTAACTTCACGGGTCAAGGACTTCTTTGCAACGTGATGCTCCTAGGTGCAAGGTAAGAACAGAACTCTACAGGTTCTTTAAGACTGTCACAACAATGTTTTGCCAACTTCTGTTCCATTTGGATCTAATTTGGTTCAATTTGCATGGGAAACTGTTCTTGTGTGTTTTACTTTAGTTAGCTCTCCATCTGGATAAATTTAAACATCTCTCCACTGTTTCAGTAATGTTAGCAATTAGCATCCATTGTATGTTTCGCATTTTGTGACATGAATTAACGGTAAACAACAGAGTATCATATCATTGTTGCCACTGTGATGTTGGTACAGTACAAATAACATGTTGCTCTTCATTGTGTTTGTGGACACGTTTTGAATGTATACTACAGTATGAAACATAGGCAGGGAGATATCTCCAATTTCTTCACAAAGAAGAAAATTAGCAGGGAGAGTGCAGGTGACCAGCAGGAGTATGAGAGTAGTCAAGCTGAATGCAGCCAGGCAGGTAAAACAGGTCAACATTTCCAGGGCCAGACCAGCCCTCATGGACCTCCAGGTGAAAATGCAGGTATTAGGGAAATGCTTTAAAATGTGTAATGTGGTGTTCTGCACAAATTTACAGTTATTCAGTGAATGAAGCAATTTAAATACCTCCTTTTAATCACAGTACTAAACTGGCACTGTGCACTAAAAATTGTGTATCACCAGCAACATATGAATTACTCTTTTGTATTACTTGCCTGCTGAAATGTAGTTGTCCCTTAATATATTTAAAAGGGTAAAGCTTGACAATCTAAATGTTACTTTGGAGTTGTCATTGCTTAATGATCCAACTCAACCTTTTAAATGTTAAATAAAATGTTAAACATCTTTAAAAATGAACTTAATTCTTCTTCCTCATTTAAAAATTCCAGAATCTACATGTATGCATATATTTTTCAGACACTGGCTGTGGGAACAAGAGCACTGAGATGTGTAGTGTACAAAGCTGAGCACTAAGTGCTGATTTAGAGTATAGAATCTGGTTAATGTTCTTATTTTTAGTGGTAGGTGGTACCTACTCTGCTTAAAACTGATTACTGAAGTGAACCCACATGTTTACTGTACAAAGCTGTTCAGCTATTACTGTTCTAAATTTCATTGTGATTATTGTGCTTAGTCTTATTAAAACTGATAACTACACAGAACACTGCTATGTTCACTGTACAGAGATAGAAGCACTAAATTCTTGCTAACTCTGTACAGAAAACATGGTAGTGTTCTGCGTGTTACCACTTGGTAAGAGTACACCCAGCAGATTTAATGTGGCCAAGAAAAGGAAATAAATAAAAAGGAAAACAAACAGTGTGTAACTGTACAATATGAATTGAAGTGATAGCCCATATTGAAGTGGGCGATCAGTGGCAGCTTTCATTTTTGTTACTTTTGGGTGGCCCCCCCCCAGATTAATTGTTGTTACCCCCTGTGCCCCCCACCAGAAAATTCTCTGGACCCGCCCCTGCTACCATAGGCAAAGAGATACAGCAGTTAGTCAGCAGCTGCAAAGACTGTCAGGAATCAAGGCCGACACAGAGAAGAGAACCACTGACGACGACTCCGCTGCCGCACCGCCCATGGGAAAGAGTAGGAGCTGATATATGTGAAATTCACAAGCAACACTATCTAGTAGGCTAGCTGTTGATTACTTCTCTAGATACATAGAGATAGCACATCTGCCAGACCTGTCTGGTGAGACGACACGCTCCAGACTGAAGAACATGTTTGCAAGATGGGGCTGTCCCAACATTCTCGTTATGGATAACGGCCCACAGTTTTTAGGCCGAGCCTTCCAACAGTTTGCAAAAGAATATGACTTCCAACATATTACAACCAGTCCCCACTACCGCCAAGCCAACGGCGAAGCCGAAAGAACTGCACAGACAGCTAAGAAAATGTTAAAACAGTCAGACCCTTTTGCTGCTCTGATGAGCTACCGAGCCACCCCTATTCAAGCTACGGAGGTGAGCCCAGCTCAACTGATGATGGGTAGGCAGATAAAAGCGACGATCCCCACACTGGAGTCACAACTGCAGCCATCGTGGCCTGACCTTACAGCAGGTGAGGCAGACAGATGACAAAGTAAAACTGAGCTACAGGCAGAACTTCAACAGAAAGTACAATATTAAAGACTTACCTAAGCTTAATCCTGGAACCACAGTCGTGCGAAAGAGGATGGCGGAAAACAGGCAAAGTCCTCAAGAGACGAGAGACACCACAGTCTTACCTCATACAAACTGAAAAGGGAGTACTTCGTTGCAACCGACACCACCTCATGCCCACAACCGACATGGATGACTCGTCTGAAGCACAAAAAGAAGAAACATCTGCGCCAGAGCAACCAACACCTGGGCAGGATGTGCAGGCTGATAGATACTTTCCACCAGATCCGAGTTCCAGTGACCAGCCACCACCAGCAGAGGCCTTACTGCCCCCGGTGAAAACACATAGTGGCCAAGTTGTGAAGCCTCCTGAGCATTATAAAGACTATGTGTAGAG
Source organism: Lagodon rhomboides (assembly GCA_039737535.1). Classification (NCBI taxonomy): domain Eukaryota; kingdom Metazoa; phylum Chordata; class Actinopteri; order Spariformes; family Sparidae; genus Lagodon; species Lagodon rhomboides. The sequence goes on from CM077800.1 coordinate 29,066,756, forward strand.
ACTATTAACCTTTTCTTCAAAGGATTGAAATAGCCTCCAGAGCTTGTTATGGTCTGTCAGAGACCAAGAGTTTAACAGTGTGTAGATTAACAAACAGTTACATTACAGTCTGTTACATTACTGTTGAAGTAGCCTTCAGAACAGGTCAGAGTTTATAAGAAGCTAAAGGTTCAAACAGTTAATATGTTCAATGAAACTGAATGTGTATGTGTTGTAAAAGAAACATACGAATCGGCCAGAGATACTGTAGCTGTTACAGAATATCTCATACAGAAAACAGCTTGTTTATTTACAGCATACGAGTTAGCTCAAAAGGAAGGGAGATGTGATGTAGGGATCTATTTAATTATGCGCAGCTATACAGTTAATGAGATCTATGTCTTTTTCCCCCATGTCATGTTATCTGTATTAGTCTGCTAAGCAGAGCTGAGAGTTGAGTGCTGTATGAATGAATGAAGTTCAGTAAAGAGTCAAAAGAAATACTACCTCTACATTTTAATTTACTTCACACTGTTCACAAGAATGGGATGTACAGACAACCTGTCAAAATAATGTCTCCAACTACAGCTATTGCCAGTGCAGAAGCATAAAAACAGTGTACCGATCTGTGTGTGTGTGATTTTAGATTAATAAATGTTTATATTGTTTAAGAAGAAGACTTTTTGTAACATACAATCATATTCAGTACAATGTAGTGGAAATTGTTATCTGAGCACCTAGGACATACAAAAAAACATCCAAACTCCACACATAAAGTTCAAATTGGGAGGACATGTTTTAGTACCAAAAAGACAGACAAATGAAAGCTGCAGTAAAGCTGCAGTGTTTCAGCCCCTCAGATGTAGTCACCAAATAACTTGCAGGCACTCATCCATTTAACAAACAAAAGCCTTTATTACAATGCTACTTCCTTTACAATCAATATACCAGAGAAGAATTTGTTCCCTAATCCTGTCTTTCTTTTCATTTCATACACTAATGCATTACTACATGTTTTTTATTCCAGCTGGAGCATTTGATTGTATTTTACTCAGTGTCCATGATCTGAACAGATTCATCGACCACATCCAGAGAGAGCGGGGTCACAGATTTGGTCAGGACAGCTGTGGTGCCAGGCTTATACCTGTACTGTCCCTCTCTGAGAAAAAGACAGACAAGGAGAAAAATCTTATTTGCTTGCTTAAAAAATTATGAAGAGTCACATTCAATTATATTATATATATTATATTAAATTTAATATTTCATGTTTATTGCTGTTTGCACCAGGGATTTGAGGGAAACGATATTTCAATTCTGTGTATGTCCTGTACATATAGCAGCATTGACAATAAAGTTGACTTGACTTGACTCAATTCTTTAAGTACTCTCAAAGGGGCACTATGTAGTTTTGGAGAAGACATTTGAACTCAGAATTCTAATATCCACAATATTAATGAGGTAATAATACAATCTCAAACATATTGACTATGAACTGTGTTGTCTATTAAGGTCTTTGTTTATTCAGTTTATTCAGCTATGAAAACAAAGAGAGTTTGATTATTTTATTTTTTTAGGCAGTGAAAAAATTATTAAATGAAGATCAACCCTCCTTTAAAGGTTTACTTGAACACTGTAATTTCAAGAAGTGCCTTGGCCAGGATTTGTACACTCAACAAAATATAAACACAATACTTTTGCTCCCATTTTTCATGAGTTGAAGTTAATGATCAAAAAAATGTTTTCTGTGCACATTACAAAAAATAATTCCTCGCAAATGTAGGTAAGTGTTATGGCCGTGACTGGGGCCTCTGAGGAATTCTAGTTTGTTTCTGTGTTTCTTTCCTTCCTTCCTCGTGTTTCCACTGCCCCGTCTGTCTCTCTGCCATTTGTGTTTGTGGGTGTCCTGGTGTGGGCGTGGCCCTCCCTCCTGGCTCAGCTGAACTGCCTGCAATTGGTTCCTCACTCCACCCAGTCTGCACACCTGCCTCTCATCAGCTCATCAACCTGCAGTACTTCTACCCCGGCTTTCCAACCACTCATCGCCAGATTGTTGTTTCACCACTGTGGTAAACCTTACGGCTTTGATAGTGTTTGCTTCCTCGTGCTTTTCTAGTGCTAAATTGCTGTGTTTTGTACTTCAGGATCATCACCTTCGCACCGGTTTGCCAGCCAACCTGCCATTCCCTGCCTGCCATGCTGCCTCATCAATTCCACTCCCGCCGGCCTCACCTTCCTGCCTTCAGTCATCACCTAGCTCTGCCAAAGCAATAAACACCTTCTGCTCTAAACCTGCTCAGTGTCCTGCGCTTGGGTCTCCATTCTAGTTCACAACAGTAAGTCTGAATTAGTGAGCACTTAGCCATTGCCAAAATAACCTATCTACCTGACAGGAGTGGCATATCAAGATGCTGATTAAACAGTATGGTGAGTGCACAGGTGGGCCTTGGACTGTCACAATAAAAGGCCACTTGAAGGCCCTGTCCACAGCGTAAAGCTTTTTCTATGCTTTTCTAATTCGAATCTATCTAACCTGTTTGGTTTTCTGAAACATGAGGATTTATTAGTTATTCAAGAGGTTGTTGGTACGTCTCCTTCACCCTCTGCCATTTTGAATTCATCATGCCATATATTTTTAAAAAAATATCAAAATGACATGGAGATAATACTTAAATGGAATTGTGGACAGAACAAACCTGATAAATCTGCTCAAAGGTACCCTCACCTTTTTCCCTTCGTTGTAGGCTTGTCATAGCCTCGCAGGTACTCCACTCCTGCTTCGGTAATAACACACAAGTCCACGTTGCTGCCTGAACCCAGGTCACAGAATATCCCTGCAGCAATAGCATCTTGTACAAGTTGCTTTGCCTCTTCCAGCTGAAAGAAAGACAGCAGGAGGAGAAAAACAAAATGTTCTTTAGGTAGCTCATAGGAAGAGACTGAGACAGAAGAGGGCAGGACTGAGCATCTACTCAAAACTGAATAGCAACGCAACAAGATGCAATCCATCCTCCGGTGGTTATGTTGGAGGGCAAAACCAATTACATTATTTTGTATAGATTAATTCAATTTCCTCTTTTCTCTATACAGTTTATCTGCAGTAACGTATCACAGATAATGTTCGATGGCAAACATTTTTGGTAAGTAAAATGGTTTATACGTCATGGAATAATATCACTCGATAGGGTAAAAAATTTTCTGTGTTCTCGTATAAGTAGCAGTTTTTTCATTTCACCTTCCATTAAAGGAAATTAGTCAGTCTTACCTCCATGTTTGGTTTGAATCTGTCCTCAAATACGGAGACAGCAGCTGCAGCTCCTGAGCCTGAAATCGGAATCAAATATTAATTCTTTTTTCTTTTTTTGGTTTGGGTTTTAAAGCATGGTCCTGAGAGAGACTTTATTCATTCAGCTGTATTTCTATGGTAGAAATAACAACCTTGAAACTTTAACTAAGAAAAGGTTTCACCCGTCAAACATCTGCTCACTATGAAGGACAGAAACTGGCAAAATAAAAAAACAAATTCAGAAATGAATGAAACGCTCAAAGAATAAAACAATATGCCATTAAACACACCAAAATAACATTAAACATAAATGTAGGTGTTAACTTTAATTGTGACAGGAATGGATATTTATGTTTTAATTTGCATCCATTAATTTCATTACATACATACTAGGTGTGTCAAGATTTAGATTTTAAATTGAATATTGAGCGAAATGAGCCTTCAATTGAAATGAAATGCTGTACGGATGAGTCAGACCGAGTTCGCCAAGCTCCAAGTGTGGGCATACTTTCTGTTGGGCGAGTAAATGTTGCGCGACTCTGAGAGATTGCACTGAAAGTTATTTAATAAAAAACTCTGCTGAGCGTCTGTCGCATTTGGGGATAATTTATCTCTGTAGATTTATCTGTGTTTCTCTGCTCTGCTGTCTAGAATTGTGGGAAACACACTTCTGAGAAAAAAGTCTGAGAGAGGGCTCTCATTTAGACACCCCAATGTCTTTTCCATTGGTTCTGCCCCTGCTGGTCACCACATAGAAAAGGATACTGTACATTTACACATACCCATGGTGAGGAAAGGCAGTTTGTCGTATGAGCCGTGTGGGTAAACACTATACAGGTGAGCTCCAGTTACATCAACTCCTCCAACAATCAAAGATGAACCCACATGACCCTGGTACCTGAAAAAACAGACAGACATCACTACAAAATCCTGCATTGTCTCATTCAGAGGGAGGAATATGGAAGAATCCAGCCTGGATATGTGTAGATGTTCATGAACAAAGAACCCAAGGAAAACAAAAGACTTACAGTAGGAGACGTGAATCTGAAATAAGATATGATTAACATGTGACCATGAGTGATTTTGGTTTTATATCCTCTGTTACCCTCACCTGAACAGCATCTGTTTCAGCTGTCGGGTTACCATGGCAACAAGGGGGGGTCGCCCAGTGTTGAGGGTGTGGAGTTCAACATTGGATGCCATGATCTGTGTGGTGATCTCTGCATCTGCAGCCACACCAGCCCCACAGCAGCTACAGAACAAACAGGAGTTTATCAAGTGTAATAAGTCAAACAATGAACACTTTCATCAACACTTCTACTTTTACTTAGAAAAAAGAGTAGAATAGAATAGAGAGCTTTTATTGTCATTGAACAGAATACAAAAAAATTAGCAACGCTACTCCAAGACACAAATATGAATATAAAAATATATAAAAAGCATAAAAACTCAAAGAAACATAAACAGCCACAGTAAACAAACAGCTACAGCTGAATAATAGGTAGAAAAACAGTAGAATTCTATAATAAAGCTAGCATAACAATAAAGCTAATTTTCTACTAATGTTAACAACATTTGGAAACCAACTCTGTGTGAGATCAGCTATTACAATACCAGGCTTGCACAGTAATGGCTAAACAGACCATGGTCATCATCACTTTGCTTCATAAAGTTCAATCAAAATGATCTTGTTAATTTATCTTGTTGTTATACTAACTTTACTGTTTCATAAGCTCATAAATAAAAAAAACACTATAAAACCTCTAAAAGACTTTCTTCACCCTTCATATAAATAAAAATGCAGAGCAAAGTCCTGTGTAGGTCAAGCTTGTTGTCTGACTGTCATCTACAAAACATTTCTGATGACTCTGCATTTGTAGGCTACATCACTGGACACAACCATACATCCTACTCAAGAGAAATAGACAGCTTCGTTAAATGGTGTGACGATAACCACCTCATTTTAAACTTAAACAAGACAAAAGAACTTGTCATCGATTTTAGGAGGAAAAAGGCACCAGTCACTCCGGTATTTATCAAGGATGGGGCTATCGAGGTTGTCCCCCATCATAAGTACCTTGGCATCCTTGTGGATAACAGGCTGGACTGGAAAGAGAACCCCCGTGCCACTTTTACAAAGGCTCAGTCCAGGCTGTTTTTCCTCAGGAAGCTACGGTCATTCGATGTTAGCAGGCCACTTTTGAATGTGTTTTTTCATAGTATTTTAGCTAGTGTGATTTTTTATGCTGTTGTCTGCTGGGGGTGGGGGGTGAAGTCTGAGGACAGACACAGGATAAACAAAGTTATAAAAAAGGCAGGATCTATCATCGGTTTGCCTCCTGACTCTTTAGAGGTGGTCATGGAGAAGAGGGTGGGTAGGAAACTCAGGAGTATCCTGCACAATGAGGACCACCCACTCTGGTTTTTTCAATGAACTGAAGAGTTCTTTTAGTAACAGACTGGTGATGCCTAGATGTTCCTCAGAGAGATTCAGGAGGTCTTCTGTACCTGGTGCAGTGAAGTTTTTTAATGAACATTGTCGTTGATTGTTGTTGATTTTTGTTGTGTGCTGTGCTAAGTAATGCATTGCACTTATTGTATTGCCTGGGCTTCATTGTTTTTTATGTTGTAGTGTGTTGTGTGTTGGATGTCTGGATGTACAGGGTGACAATTAATTTCCCTTGACAGGGATTAATAAAGTAAACCAACCAAGTGAAGGAGACACCAAAAGTAACACTCTGCTACAGAACAATAGACCTATTTTGCTTTTTCAGCTTCTGTCACTCATATTCAAACAGTTGACACTGGTTCATTTGACTGTGGCTTGCTAACCGATATAAAAAGTGACCTGTAATTCAGTGCAGAAAAAGACTGGTGACGATTATAAATGTATTTTAATTGCAATCAGGTGAAGAGGTAAAGAAATATCTAACATGTTATTTGTTTGAACTTCTAATTGGATGTCGGCCATACAACACACAAAGAGTCCCACACATGTACTGTACCTGCACCTGCACCTGACAGACTTGTTAACCCACCATCCACCATTCCTTCAGAAATATTGTCCTCAGTAAAATGTGATCAATTTGCTTCTTTCTTCGTTTCCAGAAACTCCACCTGTGTCATGCCTCATTTTAACTGTTTAAATCTGATCGAACTTGGTAATATTGTTGGTCAGCTCAGGTCCTCCACCTGCTGCCTGGATCCTCTCCCAACTGCATTTTTCAAAACTGTCTTTAACTGCTTAGCACCAGAGGTTTTATATATCATTAACTGGTCTCTTCAGTCAGGTATATTTCCCACATCACTAAAAACAGCTGTCATCAAACCACTTCTGAAGAAAAACAATCTGGATCAAAGTGTCATTGCAAATTACAGGCCCATCTCCAACTTACCATTCCTCAGTAAAATACTTGAAAAAACAGTTTACATTCAGCTCAAGAACTATCTAGCATCAAATAGCCTCTTAGATACTTATCAGTCTGGTTTTCGTCCCCACCACAGCACAGAAACGGCACTTATTAAAATCCTAAATGATCTACATATAAGCACAGACTCCAAAAAATTCCATTCTTATTCTACTCGACCTTAGCTCTGCGTTCGACACCGTTGACCACAATATCTTACTGGAAAGACTTGAAAGGTGGGTTGGTTTGTCTGGCCCAGTTCTAAACTGGTTCAGAACCTACCTTCAGGATAGGCAGTTTTACGTCTCCATCGGTGAATTTTACTCAAACAAAATGAACATTACATGCGGGGTACCACAAGGGTCAATTCTAGGACCACTACTGTTCAATCTCTACATACTTCCACTCTCACATGGCATACGCAAACATAAAATTAGTTATCATAATTATGCAGATGATTCGCAACTTTACATTTCACTACACCCCGATGACCTATCACCCATAACATCCCTCACTCAGTGTATCAAAGACATTAATCAATGGATGTCACAAAATCTTTTACAACTAAACAAAGACAAAACAGAAATACTCCTCTTTGGTGCACAGGCTCACAGACAGAAAATTGCAGCACATCTCACCTCTCTCTCTCTTGACAGCAAAACTGAAGCAAGGAATCTGGGTGTAATTATCGACAGCAATCTAAATTTCAGAAGTCATATCAACCACATCACCAGATCATCTTTCTATCATCTCAAAAATATCTCCAAATTGACAGGCTTTCTGTCAAAATCCGACTCAGAAAAATTAATCCACGCATTTATAACAAGTAGACTAGATTACTGTAATGGTTTATTCACTGGAATCTCCAAATCAAGTATTCAAAGGTTACAACTAATTCAAAATGCAGCTGCACATATTCTCACTGGCACCAAGAAATATCAACACATCACATCCGTTCTTAAATCTTTGCACTGGTTACCCGTTAGAACAAGAATCGATTTCAAAATCCTGCTCCTGGTTTATAAAGCACTACACGGCCTTGCACCTCAGTACATCACAGATATGTTCATCACTTACACCCCAGCAAGAACACTTCGGTCAACAGGCAGTGGCAACTTACTCATCCCTCACACCAGATCCAAAGAAGGAGAAGCAGCTTTTAGTGTTTATGCCCCGCGAAAGTGGAACGCCCTGCCTGACACAGTTAAACATGCCACATCAGTAGCCACTTTTAAAAACAGATTAAAAACCTATCTTTTTTCAACAGCATTCGGTTGAACTGTGTGCGTGCGTGTGCGCATGTGTGAGTAAGTAAGTGTGTATGTGGTGAATATGGCATAGCTTGTCTACTTGCACTCTTCAATTAATTCGTAACTGATTTTTATAATTGTTTTTATAATTTATGTAATTTTTATATATATAATTGTTTTTTAACTGTAATTATGTATATCCATTGTGAAGCACATTGAGTCTGCCTTGTGCATGAAATGCACTCTATAAATAAAGTTGAATTGAATTGAATTGAATGTGTCACCCTGTTGAGGGCTATAAGGGTACAAGGGTCATTATTAATATTACTGAAATTACATAGTTGCATTAACATTAGTATAATGTTATGTGATTTATATGCTGTAATTACACGGTTTGGCCATTACAAAAAATGATCTGCAAAGCCTGGCGCTCTTCCCGGGGGGCTTGGGCAGCCCATATGGCTCTGTGAGCAGTTTAGGAGGATTCTGACTGGATCTGTAAACCCCTCACATTACCAGATAATCGGTGCCAAACAGCATGTTTTGAATGGGCACCTCCTAATACAAACACCTTGAACCAATCTATACCAAAATGAAATTCTTTCTAATACAAAAAGTCATATTGAATACTTTGAAGAAGAAGTGACAGAGAAAATAATGGGTGAGGACAAAGTCAGGGTTGTCCTGCTGTGGAACTCTGGTTTTTACTCACTAGATCTTTGGTGCGATGTAATGAATCTTCATGCAGTTTTTGTCAGCCACCACCATGTCGTCTGTAGCCCTGGTGTCTGCTCCCAAGATCACGCCATCCTGACAGAAGGACAGGAATTCACATCACACCTGGCTGATGTCAGCCTGTTTACTTCCCGAACACTAAAACAACTTCCTGGTTTATTACAGACACACGAGCCAGCCAGGAAGCTAGGTAGTAACCTGTCATGTACCTTTTTGGATTTTGTCAGTCTGTATGCGTCTCTCAGTGATAACAGTGAAGGCAGATACTCACCTTGTAAACAATCCCAGCGATGGTGGTCCCTGTCTTTCTGGCACTGGGGGCTTTGTAGCCACGCTCTGACAAACTGGACTCCAACACTGCATTCCTAGAGATGATGAAGATGAAACCGACAGATGAACAGTGCCCTGTCTCCTATTATCCTGCCAACATCCCATAACTATTCTGTGTGCTGCCCAGTAAAGGGGTTACACTGTATTTACATAAAAGAAAGTTTGTCAGATTTTGGTGTTCTAGTGATGCAGGGGAAAACTACCTACCTACCTATTTGGTAATAACAGAGTAAAATGAACGCAGAATTTTTTGGTAATTACACAGGTATTAAGCTAACACAATACTTAAGTTGTTGTTGAGCAATTCGCATTTGTATCCATCATCCTCGGCTGTTAGTAGATGATAACAAGGTGTGTGGTCTCATATTTAAAGGATCAGCATGTCAGCATTGTTATTGGAGAAAATGAAATGTAACAGCCAGTTTCCACAATATAGCCAAATACTTTCAGTGTGACAAATCAACTTGTAGTATTTGTCATTTCAATTTCAGGATGATACTGTACAGTTGATATCCAATGTGCGGGATGTCTGTTCTCTGTGGAACTAAAATTACCTTTATGTTCCCGCAAAAGACTTCATGGTGCACTTGTGACAGATGACTGTATGTGTGTGTGTGTGTGTGTGTGTGTGTGTGTCTATGGAAATAAAACATAGATACAAAAGATACATACTCAGTATACCAAAGTATTACCTTAGCTTAATTCCTATGTTTTTACATAAATAATATCTTCTGCTCTAATTGTACTCCATAATTACCCAGGACTTTACAGTAATTACTACAACTTGTCATTATATCATCATCACAGTGCTTCTTATATACTCTGAAAGTATAAATGCGAAACCTACACACAGAATTGTATCTGTTCAATCAAGTTTTGATTAATTGAATGATCTTGAGTTAAGATTATTGTGTTTTATGCTCAAGTCTGAGGGTTGACTGTTGTATGTGGCTGAGGATAAAAAGAAGAAGGAGTTTTAAATCTAGGCTGCCACTATGTGTTTTATTTATCATCAAATGAGACTACTTCTTATTCTATACATTTTCACAAACACTGGGAGGACTGAAGTAAGTCGGCATTTACTGTTCTGTATTGCTACCCTGTTTCTATTTATTGTTGGCTAGTTCTTTTGTTTCATAAATGCACCAAAACATGGCATCATTGGCACCTTACACTGTAAGTAGCCCACTGCAGAGTTGCCACATGATGTGAAAATATGAATGAATGCTCATTAAGGCCTAGTAATAATCTTGATCTAGAATAATCTCGACCTTTCAGGCTGCCTTACCTTCATTATAAGACACGACACTGCGGCTATAGACTGTAGTTTTTGGGCGAGGGACGGGAGCAAAAATGGCTCTGTAGACAGTAAAGGCTGCTGACCCCTGACCTCACCTCACCCCGTACCACACACACTGACCGACACTCAAACACTGATCACTCAACCTTGTCAGCTCAGCAGAGAGCAAGACAGAGAAACACATACGGAACATCACCGTATTCCCTCGTCCTCCATTTTAGCCTCAGGAACAACAGGCCGCCGACAACAGAAATCTTTACCTGCGGCTGTTTTCGAAGCAGAAACCTCCAGTCTGCAGTTCGCAGGGCTTCAAACTGTGGAGCATGTTGAGTGTGAACACAGCAGAGTTGAAGATGAAGCTGAGAGCTGAGAGCTGAGAGCTGATCCTGAGTGAGTTCAACAGAAGCGTTGGAAGCGTCGTCAGCGTGTCAGGCTTCGTGTCAGCACTTCTCCTGGGTTTACTTTTACTTTCACTTCTTCAGCACAAGCCAAGCCTCCCGTCTCTCCACTGTAAAAAGTATCTACACTGACCAGACATTTTTTCTCGTGACTTTTTGAACCACAACGCCCAGAGGTGCCGTCTGAGGACTGAAGAATTTCCACTTTGCTGTGATATGTATGAGAGAAAACCTATAATATTGCGCCGTGAGCTACCACTGGACTGCTCGATCATATTCATTGATATATCTTGCAGTGTTTAATACACTCCAACCAACTCTAACTGATGGGTCCGGGCTACGAAGTTGATATCACGCATGTCCCCCCGCCCCAGAAAAGCCGGGGCCCTTGCAGCTCAGGTTGCCTCTTCAATTGCTGTGTTTACAGGTAACAGGAAAATGGTGAATTTGCTGAGAAACACAAAATGCCTAATTAAACCTACCAATCTATTAAATTTAGCTCCCGTTCCTCGTCAGCCACAAACTATTGCAAAAAATCCACAGTTGGTTTTGACTCGCTAAATTTAGCTCTATTAAAGATCAGGTCTCTGTCGGGAAAATCTTTTTTTAATACATGATTTTATTATCAAACACAATCTTAACTTTATATATATATTTTTGTTGTTCATGGTATGTTTATTGAAAGTTTTTTTTTCACATACAAGAAAATACAAGATAGGGCCATGAGGGAAATTAACAAGAACGACAATGACAACAGCACAAACATACAAACATGAGAGGAAAAATAAATAAAAATAAAAATAAATAAATAAATAAAATAACAAATAAAATAAAATATATAATAAAAATAGATTAATAAATAAATAAAGGGGTGGGGGTGGGGGGTCTCACAAATATACATCAAGGCACATCTCAGAGCAGTTACATGAGGAAGCTCACAGTCATAGGCCACAGAGTAGAAGTACAGTAAACTTATCTGGAGGTTGTAAGTCAAGGCCCTCTACATGCAGATGGAACGGCTGCCACATTTCATTAAATTTAGAAACAGAACCTCTCTTTAAGTGTGAAATCTTTTTGAGTTTTGAAAACATTAATATATCCGTAATCCACAGTGAATGTGATGGTGGGTGTTGTGATTTCCAGTGTCTCAAAATTAGACATCTAGCAATCAAACAGAGAAAAGCAACAAAATCAGACTGGGGTTTTGATGATTTAGTGGAATCTGATAAGACACCGAATAGGGCCAAGAGTGGACATGTCGCCAGAGTTTTTTGAAACACGTCAGAGAAAGTGGAGAATACAGAAACCCAGTATGTATGCAAAGACGGACATGTCCAAAACATATGAATAAGCGTACACTGTTAGCAATTGCTGTTAATTTACAGCAGAATTCCAACAGTAATAACCTGTTATTTTTGAATACATCACTCTACTGTAAATGCACACACAAAAAGTGAAATTTTGGCAATTTACTTTTCTTTTAACAGAAATACACTGTTTTCCTAAAATACAGCACTTTACCGCTAATAATTCATCCAAGCCATCTAAATGACGGTATAATGTAGTATTTTTTGTATTTGGGGAAATTTAACTGAAACTACAGGCAGGAAGATGGATCTGTTGCTCTCTTAATCCATCTACATCTAACAAATTATTTGGTGAGCAGCAGTTTTATTTAATTTGTAAATTGGTGTAAGTATATAGGCGATGTTTTCAGTTTGTTTTCATCAGCCTACTGAATATGTGCATGTCATGACAGAATGATTCAGTGGCTAGCTAAATTTTCACAGATGTTAGATGTTTCCCACGTGTCTAACGTAACCTGTGGACACACATATTTTACGAGTGAATTCATGAAGCATAAAAATGATGCCTTAATGGTGTAAATACACCACACACCACAACATAAGACTTCTGTTTATGCTGATTATTGGGTGGTATTCCAGATTCAAGCTGTTAAACATTTTTCTATTGCAGTTTATTGTTAATTACTGTTGTTGTTACCATGTTTGCCATTAATTAATTACTCCAGTTTGTGTATTATTTGATCTATTAAGTGTTTGGTGAGTGTTTTGGGAATCGTTTTAGTTGGACTGTACAGTTTTTGACATATTTCTTTGACATTACATATACTGCAGACTATTTGCTGCTGTGCTACTGATCACAGTAAGTACTTGACGTTCAGGTGAACTGGTGAAATGAATTGTTGTTCATGCTGCACAGTGCTTCACAGTGCAGTTTACTGTTAATTGAATCATTCAGTCAAGTTTGCAGTAATGTTTCCTTGTCAGAAATGTGCACATCAGTGTAGCGACTCAGTTGCCTATGTGATGCACATGGTAAAATTATTTTTCACAACTCAACACAAATCATTTCAAACATGGACAATAATCTGTAAAAATTTAACAGGACAGTTCTTTATCAAGTTTCAGGTGAAACAGCAGGAAGCTGTATTCAGCGCTGGATGGTCAGACTCGAGGGCCTGTCATTTGTGAGGGAATCCAACCCACCTTCTTGACAGGGCTTGCTGCCTTATTTTCCACCTTCTACATCTTTATGTCCAATACCAAGAAGAGGCCTCATGCACTCTTGAATTCATCCAGAGGTTCGGTATTTTCACTAAAACATGTGTTTGTTTTTTTTGTTATCTTTTTTTTTAATATCTTTTCAATGGCATGCTATTGTGAGCTAAACATCTGCTGCTTTTTATTGTGTTGTTAATGTAAGCGAGTTACACACCTTGATTTTTCCACTGTTTGAAGAGACACTTGGTATAAACCCTGAGCTAGGCACTAAGACTGGACGGGGCAAAGTCTTGTTAAAAAAAAACTGGCAAAGCCACAAGCAAAAAGTTGACAACAGTCAATCCGCATGTGTCCACTCTGCTGAGAAGACTCATGGACTTTCAGTGGGACTTCATTTAAAATGGTGAGATTACTCTCTTTCTCTCTCCCTTACAGGGTCAAAAGTCTGAATCCCTGTTGTTCTCGACAAGTAATTTGTGTCCTGTTTCTGAACATACACAACTGTTTGAATGTTTCATGCTGACATGTTTTGAATGTCTGAGTGGTTAGGTCAGGACTTTGGATATGTTTTCAGGACTTGTGATATCTTTCTTTGGATTTTTATGTTCATAGACCACATGTCATGTCCAAGAAATTATGTTAAGTTACGTTCAGTGTTTTGTCCTGTGTCTATGTTGTCTCGTGGCTTCCTGTTTTATTTTGACATGTTACTCTCCTCTCGTTTCAGGTAACTTGCCCCTTTCCCTTGTGTTTCCCGCTGGTCATGCTGCCCAGGTCCGCGAAAGTGACAAGAAGAGTAAAGTTTGACTGTCAAATATGTTTGAGCTCCAGGAATTCCTGATTTTCTTTTTAATCCTCCTCCTTGTGGAAGAAGAGGAGAAGCGGCTCTGGTTTATCTCCGGTTGAGAGGACCGTGGAGAGGTGAACCTGTTATTGAACCCACAGTACTGTTATCATTATTAGCTAGCTAACAGTTAGGGGTCATTAACATACCGATATGTTACCTTAATGCTGACATATAAACTGTTGATCGCCACATATGGTTTTATTTTAATTTTAAAGGCATTATTCCTATTTAAAGTGTTTGGTAGATAGTTTTGTTTGTTGTAATAATTTATTATTATTATTAAGCTTGTGAATATTCTCATTCATCCAGGTCATAGTTATCTCAAGGAAATTGAATCGAAAGCAACTGGATTTGGTTTTTTGTCCAACTAGCCGGTGTGGCTAGTTGGACTAGTCTCAGCCTAGTCAAGGGAGCAGAACTGATGAAGCCTCTCGGATGAGAGGTGAAACGTCTTCAAGACAAAAAACCAAATCCAGTTGCTTTCGATTCAATTTCCTTGAGTATTATTATTATTATTATTATTATTATTATTATTATTATTATTATTATTATTATTATTATTATGACATTATAATTCTTGCCTCTTTCTTAAAGAAATAATTAGTGACATGGCAGCCGTAGATTGAGTCAGCCCTGCAAACCCAGGGGACTCCTGCTCAGCCTGTTACTGTACATCATTTGTTACTGTTTTAATATTTTTGTCCTTGTTTTTGTTAATAGTTAATAATAATCTGTAAATAGTTATCTATACTGTAATTTTGTAAATAGTTGTAAATGTTAAGACCTTAATAATAAAAGAAAAAAATTACATCCCTTGTTGTCCCTGAAAAGAAGCACTTGATGCTGTTTGCTGTTATAAATTGTACTTCAGTTGTAAATACTGAATGGAATAGACAACGCGTAACACTAGAACAATAGTTTATTTCATGAATTATATAAAATGAACAATTATAAACAAATAATTTAAAAAGAACTCATAAATTAACTAAATAACAGAAATGATGTAACGACTGTCCTCTGGAGCAGAGAGAAGAGCCTCTCCATCCTCTCTCTGCAGCCTCATGTCCTCCTTCATCCTCCCTCCTCCTCCTTCTCCTCGGCCCTGGCTGGCTCTCCTCCTCCTCCTCCTCCTCCTCCTCGTCATCCTCCTCCTCCTGGTCACCTGCCGGCACTTGGCCATGGTGTGTCCTCAGGGATGGAGGCAGTTAGGACGGGGGGGGGCAGTGGAAGGCCTCTGTCCTAAGATCTCACCCATGAGGACAATCCTAAGGCAGTGGAAATCAATCACATCTTAATTAACTTGCATGGGTAAAACAGATTTAGTTTCCACATCATCATTCAAACCTGCACCTTGTACTTGTTCCCTAAATGGTCCCACTTGTTTTTGGCCTGCTGGGCTGGACCTTCCCCTGCAGGCCCATTGTTTCCAGAACTGTTCTGAACACAGAGAGAAGCGAGAGACAAGGTAAACACAAGATCACATTAACACAGGGATGCAAAGATTTACAGAACGTGACATCAGGACTGAGAGATGGGTGATTTATTATTTATTATTGCATTTTCATCTTGCTCCATTTATGTACATGAAGTAAAAATAGTCTATACCATCTCAACAGTCACAATAAGATATAAGATATAAGTCAACCTCTGAACATCTAACGTTTGCATCAAGCTGAGCATTACCAGCGTCACGGATTTTACCCTTGAAGTTTAACATATCTGGTGTTGGATGCTCAAATGAGTAAAAACCAAGAATAAACCCAATACTTACATTTAAATGCGAAATCTGCGCCACTTAATGTCGCCAATTTCTTCTTCTTCTTCTTTTTTTCGGGTGCGCAAAGAATCCTGGGATATTTGAGGCCACGAAGGATAGTAGCGGTGCATCCTCCAAAAAGAGGGAAAGAAAGTCTCATTTGTGGGCTGCATTTGGAGGAGCCTTTGAATTGGGACAGCCTTTGCGTGCCGTTGTGATGTAACTGGCCTTCAAATGCAGCCTCCGAAGGATCCAGACCCTGAATTGGGACACAGCCATTGTCTGCCCTGCCCTGATTGATCCCACCTGTTTCCCATTACCGTGTGTGTATATAGTCTGTGTTTCCCTTTGTCCTGTGCCAGTTCGTCTTGTCTTGTGAAGAGAGAGAACCTACGCCAGCCTTCGCCACGTTTCTAGTCAAGTCAGGTTTTGTATTCTTTTGACACTTTGCTTTATTCTTTGCCATAGTCTTGCTTTATGTTATTTTGATACTTTGTCTTACCATTGTCCTTAGTCATTGTTGTTTTCCTCAAAAGAGTGATTTTTTTGTTGTTGTTTTTCCTCCCAGTGAGCGATCCTTGTTTTTTCGTGTCGTTTGTGATTTTCCTCTGTAAGAGTGATTTTTCTTTGATACTTTATTATTAAAAGATTGTTTATTTGTACTTTGTCTCCGAGTCGTGGGTTCAAGTCCTAGTTCAGTTGTGACAGTACAAACTGGCTAGCATGAACCCAGCATACTCAGACCAGTTGACGGCGGCCATTCACTCCCAAAACGCCCGCCTGAATCAGCAGGAGGATCAGATGTCCTCTCTGCATCGTGGAGTGAAGGAGCTGGCGAACTGTCAGGAGGATTTCAAAACAGCCATAACTACCCAAGTGAACCTCCTGGCAGCCCAAGTACATCAAGTCCTCGCTCACCTCACGAAGGATCCCCCCTCTCCTGACACAGTAGCCCCACCGTCCCTGGCAGCTGCTGGAGCATCATCGATCCCAGTTATCCATGCTACAGCTCCTCGCCTCGCCCCACCCGAAAAGTTTTCCAGTGAGTCTGGAGAATGCCGAGCTTTCATCGTTGACTGTGAAATGCATTATGAACACTTGCCCTCAGCCTTTCCTACAGAGCGGTCTAAAGTGGCATTTATGATTTCCCATCTCACCGGGAGAGCGAGGACGTGGGCTAGAGCTGAGTGGTCCCGTGATTCATCGATCTGTGGATCCCTCGATGAATTCAAACAGGCTCTGAGGAGAGTTTTTGATCCCCTCTCATCCGATCGAGAGAAAGCACGTGAGCTGAGCAATATCAGACAAGGTATCAACTCTGTTTGTGATTATGCTATCCGCTTTCACACCCTAGCCACAGACAGCGGATGGAATGCCACGGCCTGTTATGATGTCTTTCTTAAGGGACTCTCTGACCAGATCCAGGACTTGGTAATGCCCCTTGATCTGCCATCTGACCTTGACTCTTTGATCACCCTAGCCATAAGAAATGATAATCGTTTACAGAAGCGTCAACAAGGCCGAAACCTAACGGCGTCATCGGCTGGTCGCCACGGGGGCCGCACTGCAGTTACTACACCCAGTCGGCTGAGCTCCTCATGCTTCCCATCACCAGTTCCATGGAGGAAGGTGTCCTCCGAGGAGGAAGAGGAGCCCATGCAGCTGGGACGTGCTAAATTGTCCACAGAAGAGCACCGTTGCCGGCTGCAGGAAGGTAGGTGTTTCTATTGCGGGAAGCACGGTCATCTCCTCTCAGCGTGTCCAGCAAAAGAGCAGGCTCGCCAGTAGATGGGAGGGTACTGGTAAGCCGTTTCTCCTCCGTTGAAATCTCTCCCCGAGCCTTAACTGCCTGGACTGGGACTTTGCCACAAAACTTAATTTGAAAACTGAACAATTAGCCCAGCCAATAGAGGCCAGTGCTCTTGATGGGAGTTTGATATTCCAGGTTACTCACAAGACTGAACCACTGACAGTGATCATTGATGACCACCATGAACTCATGTGTTTTCATTTGTATAGCTCTACCCAGCACTCTCTTATTCTGGGGTTCCTTTGGTTAAAAGAACATAACCCACACATTGACTGGAGCACTGGGAGGGTTTTGAACTGGGCTGAAAGTTGTAAAGACAAGTGTTTAGCATCATGTCATGATTTGAATGTGAAGACTGTTTTTAATGCTGTCTCTGTTAATTTTGACACAGACTCTGAAACTCCTGACCTGACTTCAGTTCCAAGGTGTTATCATGATCTGGGTGAGGTTTTTAGCAAAAGTAAGGCTACTTCCCTTCCTCCTCACAGACCATATGATTGTCCCATTGACTTGATCCCAGGGGCCCCAATTCCTAAGGGTAGATTATATTCTATCTCTGGTCATGAGAGGAAGGCCATGACTGAATATATTGAATCCTCATTAAAGGCTGGCCTTATTCGTCCTTCTTCATCTCCAGCTGGGGCAGGGTTCTTTTTTGTGGGGAAAAAAGATGGGTCTCTCCGGCCATGCATTGACTACGGGCCACTCAATGAGATTACCATTAAAAATCGGTACCCTCTGCCACTCATGTCATCAGCTTTTGATCAGCTTCAGCAGGCCGAGATCTTTACCAACTTAGACCTGAGACCACCCTACCACCTGGTTTGAATCCGAGAGGGGGATGAATGGAAGACAGGCTTTAACACACCTAGTGGTCATTATGAATACTTGGTTATGCCATTTGGGTTGACTAACGCTCCTGCTGTCTTCCAAGCCATGATCAATGATGTACTCAGAGACTTCCTGAACCACTTTGTCTATGTTTACTTAGACGACATCTTGATCTTTTCCCCAGACTCAGACTCTCATGTTCGCATGTACGTTCTCATGTACGTCAGGTTCTGCAGCGGTTGCTGGAGAACCAATTGTATGTTAAAGCTGAAAAAAGTGAGTTTCATGCCGACACTGTATCTTTCCTTGGCTTCATCATAGCCCCTGGAAAGATGCAAATGGATCCGGCAAAAGTTAGCGCTGGGGCTCAGTGGCCTACACCTGATAGCCGTAAAAAGGTTCAACAATTCTCGGGATTTGCCAACTTTTACAGACGGTTTATCAGAAACTTCAGCGCCATAGCTGCACCCCTCCATGCACTCACATCTCCACTGACTCCTTTCCTGTGGTCCCCTCAAGCTGAGAAGGCCTTTCAGCAGCTCAAAGCTTGGTTCACTACCGCCCCCATCCTCACGGTTCCTGATCCCAGCCGGCAGTTCGTGGCGGAGGTAGACGCCTCCAATAATGGGGGTGGGAGCGGTACTCTCTCAGCCCTCTGAAAAGGACAACAAGCTTCACCCCTGTGCCTTCCTGTCTCGGAAGCTCTCGCCGGCAGAGAGGAACTGCGATCTTGGTAACCGTGAGTTGTTGGCTGTCAAAATAGCCCTGGAGGAGTGGAGACATTGGTTAGAGGGTGCGCAGCACCCTTTCATTGTTTGGACTGATCATAAGAATCTTGAATATATTCGCAAAGCTAAAAGACTGAACTCACGTCAAGCCAGGTGGACATTGTTTTTTAACCGTTTTAACTTCGTGTTGTCTTACAGGCTGGGTTCCCAGAACACCAAGCCCGACGCCTTGTCTCGTCTGTTCGAACCCAAGCCTACTGCCAAGGAACCTGAGCCCATCCTACCACTGAACCGTGTGGTAGGAGAGGTGAGTTGGCAAATAGAATCTGAGGTGAAGCGAGCTCATGGTGAGAATCCGACACCTGATGGTTGTCTGGTGAATCGCTTGTCCACAGGTGATCCATTGGGCTCACACCTCGCTGCTCACCTGCCATTCAGGAGTCAAAAGAACCATGCATGTCATCTCCCAGAGGTTCTGGTGGCCCTCCATGGAGCGAGAGGTTCGGGAGTATGTGGAGGCGTGTTCCATCTGCGCCCGCAACAAGACCTCCTCCAGAGCTCAGATGGGGTTGCTACAGCCACTCCCTGTTCCTACTCGTCCCTGGGCTGAGATCTCCCTCGACTTTGTCACGGGGCTTCCGGTCTCTGAAGGTAACACCACTGTCCTCACAGTGGTGGACCGATTTTCTAAGATGACTCATTTCATTGCTTTGCCCAAGCTGCCTTCTGCCAAGGAAACAGCTGAAATTATGATGACTCATGTGTTTCGTATCCATGGATTTCCTAAGGATATTGTTTCAGACCAGGGGCCCCAGTTCATTTCCAGATTCTGGAAAGAGTTCTGCAAGATCATTGGAGCCACCACCAGCCTCACCTCTGGGTATCACCCGGAATTGAACGGCCAGACAGAACATTTAAACCAGGAGCTAGAGACATGCCTTCGATGCGTGGTGTCGCAGAACCCACCTTCCTGGAGCAAGAATCTGGTGTGGGTGGAATATGCCCACAACTCGCTCCCCACCTCGGCCACCGGCATGTCACCGTTCCAGTGTGTCTTCGGCACCTGGGCTTTTCCCAGACTGCATAGAACTTATTGCCTTAATAAGTTCATCTGCAGTAAGTGCTTTATCCAGACTTTCCTTTTGGATTGTAGAAATTTGGGGCATATTTATTTGATTGAAAAAAGAATCAAAAGCTTGTG
This sequence comes from Lagodon rhomboides, assembly GCA_039737535.1. Classification (NCBI taxonomy): domain Eukaryota; kingdom Metazoa; phylum Chordata; class Actinopteri; order Spariformes; family Sparidae; genus Lagodon; species Lagodon rhomboides. Next base: position 29,087,136 of record CM077800.1, read on the forward strand.
GGTCATTATTCTGTTCAGATTCATATCTGTAGTCATGCCAGATGGTGTGGCTAATTTAGAAATAAGGTTGTTTGTGGTCACACAATAATTTAGAGGGTCTTTCCCCAGATTCACATACTGTGTGTCTTAGCTGTAATAGCTTAGATTCTGCTTGCGATGTGGCTAAAGTGTCAAATTCAGATTTAAGAATAAGTAGCTTTTTGTATAAATCTGAAGAAGGGGAAGAAGCATATTCATCCTCCAGCTCTGTTATTGATGTAAGTAATTGAGACTGATGTTCCCTACGCTGCCTCCCCTGAGATCCAGAAAAGGCTAAAATTTGGCCCCTAATGTAAGCCTTGAAGGTCTCCCAAATCAGTGAAGCAGATACCCCTGGAGTGACATTGGTACTTACAAAAAGGTCTATTTCAGATGATATATAATTGATAAATGCTTCATCTGAGAGTAGCAGTGGGTTGAAATGCCATGGACAGCGAGAATATGGCTTATCTGGGAAGGAGAGCTCAAGGGTCACAGGGGCATGGTCAGAGACAACGATAGCGTTTTAGGAAACTGCACGTACTTGGGGAAGTAATTTTTTATCTAGCAGGAAAAAATCTATATGTGAAAAGGTGTGGTGAACTGAGGAGAAGAAAGAAAATGTTTTACTTTGGGGATATAAGAATCTCCATGGGTTGGAAACCCCATATTCTTCCATAAAAGATTTAATATCATTGGATAATTTTGAACTACGTGCAAGTTTCGTGGAGGATCGATCTAGAGCTGGGTCTAAGCAGCAGTTGAAATCTCCACCTAGTATAAGATAATGGGATTTGAGGTCAGGGTTTGCTGAGAACAATTTATGAAAGAAGCCATCATAATCTCAGTTGGGCCCATATATATTAGCAAGAACTAGTGGTGTATTATATAGTTTACCTAAAATGAAAATATAACGCCCATTTGCGTCAGCCACAGTGCGAGATACCGTAAATGGAATGGCCTTATGAATTATAATGGCTGTTCCTCTAGATTTACATGCAAAGGTGGGGTGATACAACTGTCCAACCCAACTCCTTCTTAATTTGTTGTGTTCAGAAGGTCTCAGATGCGTTTCTTGCAGAAAAGCTACCAAAACAAGCTGTGTTCAAAAACACCAGTGTACCTTCCAGAAACTCCTCGAAAAGAAGCATTTCCAGTTGCTTCAAACAGGACCATGTGATATTAATGGTAAACTTAACAACACAAGAACACTTAAAATTGAAAATGTCATTCAAACTACACATTTTGACTAAGGGTGCAGTAAAAGGCTGCACAACAGAATAGAATGCAATACAGAAGGGAATCGGCTGGAGAGCAGATTAAGAAAACAATGAGAACATATTGCCAATATCCCCTCTTCCCTTACACTCAACACAAATTTATGGATTTATAAAATTGACTCATCAAAAAAACAAAACAGAATAGTACAGAGTAGAAATGTTGAATTATGAAACTGGATGTAAAGAGCATAACAGAAGCCAGAGACCACCAGTATTCTCTCTTTTCATTCATGATTTCACAGTAAGCCTGCCACCAGTTATCAAAATACAGCTATGAAAGTAGTGCTATATAGCGGTGTAATGTTGCCTACGGAGGAGAGTCTGCATCCACACAATCCACCGGTGGCGGCAGAGTCATCTGGAGATACAGAATGACGCCGAACGAAACGTTCAGCTGCAGACAGATCCTCAAAACAGTGCCGCTCCCCATTTAGCAGGGTTACCCTCAGATGGCCGGGTTGGAAATAACCGTAGTCCTTAAATGCGGCGTTGCCGCGCAGGAGCCGCTTGACTCTCGCGAAGGCTTCATGCTTTTTCATCTGGGCGGCCGTGAGGTCTGGGAAGATGTGCACTCTTTTTCCCTCCTGTTGTAAAGTGTCACTGAGTGCAGGGCCGTACGCAGGGCCCAAAAAATACTGAGGTCAGGAGTCAGAACTTCTAGGCTGTGTTGTGAACACTATTATGTTGATGATAGTGCCTAATCTGTTCACTCTTGTTAAGGAAAGCCAGCTTTTGAACACATTTCTATTATAATCTTACAAAAACTTCAATTATCATGCTTTAAACATCAGACTTTTAAAACATATACAGTTCTGGCATGGTCTCTTCCTTTTATAATACCTACTCTTTTAAGAAATCTTTAAATATTAGCTAGAACACCTTGAGGGTGGCGCGGAGCTTTTGAGAATTTGAGGTAATAATGGGCCATTCTGAGGCTTTTTGAAGGACCATATGGTGACTTATGAAGTAATGGGCAAGATATCACAGAAAATTATCTATTATTATTATTTTGAAAACTAACCAAATATTTTAGAGCACACGATCTGCTCTGTGCCGAATTGCTGTGTTGTCCTCCGGCATCTGGAAAAAATTGGGGGTTGCGTATCTGCTGCGGAGGCTCCGGAGCGCCGCAGAATGAATGTTGATTCAACCGGTGGAAATTGATTGACGGAGTTAACCAAAATTAAACTTTGATTCGATGTTTCCTTGTTATCTGAGTAGTATGCTGGGCTGCAATAAAAATATTTCCACATGAAAATGCTTTTTTTCTCACAGTCATCTACCACTTAAACATGTTATGTGGTGAAAACTGTTCTCCACCTACATTATTAGCTTGATGTGCTCATCTTCCAGTGGCTGGTGTGACTACTGACTCACTAACGGTAGCGGTAAGCTAAAAAAAAATACCGAGGACACAACCTCGGTGTCCTCAATGGTAGTTACAGCCTTGACTGAGTGCCCTGGCTTTCTGAATGATAGCGACCCTGTCTCGGTAGTAGTGCAGGCTGATGATTATGGGCCGTGGAGCCTCTCCGGATTTCGGCTTGGGACGCAGCGATCTGTGTGCCCGGTCAATCACCAGCAGAGAGTCCAGGTGCAGAGTCTCATGTAGCCACTTAGCCATCGAAGTAGCAGCCTGACTTCCCTCCATGTCCTCTCTCAGGCCAACCACTCTCACATTATTCCGTCTGGACCTGCTTTCCAGATCCTCACACTTAGCTTTCAGAGAAGACACCTCCCGACCCAGGTCGGTAACAGCCGTCTGCAAATCTCTGACAGAGCCCCCGCAGAAACGTTTTCGAGGTCAGCAAGCCGAGTCGTGTGGGAGTCCGCTTTAACATGGAGAGCACTGGTAGAGGAGGCTAGCTCAGCTCATACAGTTGATATTTCGCTTCTTAGGGATCCCGCCACCGAGTCGATTTTCCTGAATAGATCGTCCTTCAGTAGGTTCAGCTGGTCGGTAAAAGTTGCTACGCTCAGTGGGGTATCCATCTTAACTAGATGCTGGTCAAGCGTGGGTTGGTCGCCATCATGGTCGCCTTTACCTCGAGTGTTCAGCATGGTTGCAGACGTAGAATACAGTGTCGGGAGAATATATGTGGGTAGGCTAAATATAAACACTTATTAACTACTCTGACACAATTTCTGTAGTGTTCGTTGTAAAATATCAATCTATGTCTCACATGTCCGCGGAGCTATCTTCACTCATGTCTGAACAGGTCCATGACCAGAACTGGAAGCCAACTTTATGTTTTTAACTGAAACTTGGTTAGACCAGGCTAACAGTGCAGCTGTTCACATTGAGTCAAACCCTCCAAACTTCTCTTTCATAAGTGATACTAGAATCCATAAAAAAGGAGGAGGTGTAAGTATTCTGTTTAATGAGTTACTCAGATGCAAGCAGATGTTTTATGGAAATTTTACTTCTTTTGAGTATGTTGCTCTTCAGTTAAACTCATCTTCTCGGGCTTTATTTCTAAACATCTACAGGCCACCTAAATAAGTATGGATTTCTTTGATGACCTTGTTGAGTTACTGTCTCTTACCTGCACTGACTTTAAGTGTGTAAATTGTTAACATCCATGTCGTCAAACTTGAGGACAGATGGACTAAAGAACTGTGTTGTGTCCTTGATAACTTTGGACTCACTCAGCATGTGACACAGCCCACACACAACAGGGGCCACATCCTAGACTTGGTTATCTCCAAGGGTCTGAACATTTCCAAGGTTCTGGTATCGGATGTTGCTCTCTCTGATCATTACTGTGTTTTCTTTGAGAGCGATATATCTGTGTACACAAATGTTCAAACTGAGGTCGTCTCAAAGCTCTACATCACTGAAAACACCAGTATATTCCAACATATTCATTGAGGCTTTCTCTTCCACACATCCCCTCTCCAGATTCCCTGTCAATGACCTTGTACATCATTTCAGTTCTAAAATTACAAATGTTATTGATGCCATTGCACCCACTAAAGTAAAAGTGGCCTCTGGTAAGAAAAAATCTCCTTGGAGAAATGCCACTCAGGTCAAAATGGAAAAAAAAGTAATGTCGAAAAGCTGAGCGCAGGTGGTGAAAAACAAATCTCCAGGTTCATTCTGACATTTATAAAGAGAGACTTTACATTTTTAACTTAGAACTGAAAAAGTCAAGGCAGTCCTTCTTCTCAGATATTACCACTAAAAACAATAACAATGCACGTGCCTTGTTTGCTACTGTCGACAGGCTAACAAACCCTCCTGTGCCAGTAGCCTCTGAACTTCAATCCACCAGGGCCTGTAATGAATTTGCATCCTTCTTCACTGCCAAAATTCTGAAAATTAGACAAGCAGTCAGTGCCACCATACCTGGTACAGGAGGTGTGTTGCCCATGTGTCCACCTAAAACCAACTCTCATACCATGACACAATTTGATCCAATCAATGACAAAAACCTGCAACACATAATACAACATTTGAGATCTTCCTCCTGCTGCCTTGATATTTTACCAGCAGAGTTCTTCAAAAAAGTTTCAGACTGCAGACTCCAGATCTGCTACAGATTGTCAACATGTCTTTTCTCTCAAGTGTCTTCCCCAAAGCCATGAAGACTGCAGTCATTAAACCACTCCTGAAGAAGAAAAATCTAGACACATCAGTAATAAATAATTATTGGCCCATATCAAACCTCCCAATTTTGAGTAAAATCATTGAAAAAGATGCTTTTCAACAGCTGAACAATTTCTTAATAATAAATGGCTGTTGATGTTTTCCAATCAGGTTTTCGACCACATCACAGCACTGAGACTGCTCTCATCAAGGTCCTCAATGACATTCATTTAAATACAGACAGTGGAAAAATTTCAGTCTTAGTATTACTGGATCTCAGTGCTGCGTTTGACACGGTCGACCATAATATACTACTGGACCGACTAGAAAACTGGGTCAGACTCTCTGGTACAGCACTAAATTGTTTTAAATCCTATCTAAATGATAGAGATTACTTTGTTTCTATTGGTAATTACACATCTGAGCGGATGAAAATGACAAGCGGAGTACCCCAGGTCTCCATTCTGGGGCCTCTACTATTCAACATTTACATGCTTCCTCTAGCTCAGATAATGGAAAACAACAAGATATGTTACCATAGTAATGCAGATGACACACAAATTTATAAAACCATACCACCAGGGGACTATAATCCCATACAAATGCTGAGTAGATGCATTGAACAAGTCAACGATTGGATGTGTCAGAGTTTTCTTCAGTTAAACAAAGATAAGACTGAAATAATTGTTTTTGGAGCCTAGGAAGAACGACTAAAAGTCTCGGCTCAGCTTCAGTCTGTAACGTTGAAAACTACAAACCAAGCCAGAAACCTTGGAGTAATCATGGACTCAGACCTGAATTTCAGCAGCCACATTAAGATGATTACAAAGTCAGCCTACTATCACCTTAAGAATATATCCAAGATAAGAGGACTTATGTCTCAACAGGATTTGGAAAAACTTGTCCATGCATTTATCTTCAGCAGACTCGACTACTGTAACGGTGTCTTAACAGGACTCTAAAAAATCCATCAGACAGCTGCAGCTGATTCAGAACGCTGCTGATTGAGTCCTAACAAGAACCAAAAAAGTAGATCACATCACTCCGGTTGTTGGATCTTTACACTGGCTTCCTGTCTGTCAAAGAATAGATTTCAAAATCCTGCTATTGGTTTATAAAGCACTGAACGGTTTCGGGCCAAGATATATTTCTAATCTGCTGCCAAGTTATGAACCATCCAGACCTCTGAGGTCTTCAGGTCTGCTCCAACTCTCACCTCCATTAAATCAAGACTGAAGACCTTTCTGTTTGCCATTGTTTTTCACTGAAGCCATTTTAAAGCTTTTAACTGCACTGTGATTTTTATTTTCTAGTCTTGTATCTTTTAAACCTTTTCTATTTTAGCCTACTTCCCTTTCTCTTAACTTGTTTTAATGTTTTATTTCTTGACGTATTCTTACTTGTTTTTAAATGTTTTTTTTTTTATTTGCAAATTGTAATGTCTTTTTATGATCCTGTAAAGCACTTTGAGTTGCCTTGTGTATGAATTGTGCTATAGAAATAAACCTGCCTTGCCTTGCCTTGTTACTGTGGAGATGGAGCCTGGTACCTGCAGGCCTAAAATGTGGCTCAGGTGACACATAGAGGTCCAAACAAACAACCTGTAGTTGAATCACCAAATGTCACTTTTTTCTTTGGGCTTTGTGAAAATAACTTAAGGCATTAATGTTACCTCAACTCCAATTTAAGCTTTTTATTTTTATAATTATCACATAATCACATGTACTGTGAAAATGATCACTATATATATATATATATATATATATATATATATATATATATATATATATATATATATATATATATATATATATATATATATATATATAAAAGTAAGTAGTAACGTGGAAGCTTGATATTTGGTGCAGATGGCTGGCGAAAGTCAGGAGTCCACGAAAGTTTTGTATCTCCATGAAACACTGACAGGATAAAAAAAACAGCAGCAAGTATTTACATAAAAATAAATAAATAAAAAGTGTAAACATAAATACTATTTAAATCAAAGCTGCAAGCAGCGATGAACGGGCCCTCGCAGGCAGGATCCGGCGGAACTCGCCATAAACACGTCAAGTTCCCACCACCTCAAGTCGGACACAGGTGCACTTCACGGACTTTGCACAAAGAATATGGCCAACCCACCACACTGACGTCAGAGGCATTACCGAATGGTGTGTAGATAGATAAGTAATCACAATGGAAGTCAACTTTTCGGCAACCAAGGGATTTTGTTTGCCAACTGTAGTTTCATTGAAAACAGTCTGAAGCCTCTTTCCCTCATAACAAATTGGGTGACGAAGTGAAAGTTCACAAAGCCGTGTAATTTTATTAAGCATAGTTTGGGAGAGGGCACGCCTCTTTGGAAGGAGGTATTTCATTTCTCACGTGGTAATTCTAACCAATTAGGGCAACGTTGAGGGGAGTGTCTTATGTCCGCACTTATTTGAGACCATCTGCACAGAAAAGCAAACGGAGGGAGGAACCCTGGAGATCCCGCGAGATTTTAAAGCCATGTGACATGTCGCAAAGGGAAGTTGTCATCTGCATTTCTGACGTTTTTAATCCCAGAATGCACAGTTATGCGAGGCAAATGCATGCGCATGCTTGATTGGAAACGCGCCTAATGTCATGCAAAGCGGATGATGTTTGTCTGACTTCCTGTGTCCAGTGGGTGGCGCTATAGATATTACACAGTATCGATGCATAGACTTATACAGGGTGACTCCCTGTATAAGTCTATGCATCGATACTGTGTAATATCTATAGCATAGACTTATACAGGGTGACTCCCTCTACATTCCTGAGAGATTTGGTGGAGATGGGAAATTGTATGTTGACGTGATAAAGACTTGATGCCTCACGGCAAAGAATGAAAATGGCCGACACCGCTCCGCCCACCAGGTATGACTTAGCAATGAGCTTTGAGCCACCTTTCATGTTCAAGGCATGAGGATGACACTGAGTTAATCTGAAGACTGTGGTGTAATATCTGTAGGCGGAGATAGTTCACGAACGAGGACTGATTTTGCTAAAAATGGCGTTTCACATCAAAATGGATGACTTCCTGTTGGAGTGACGGTATAGGTCCAAGAGGGTTTTTTGTGCGTCTGCTCGTGATAAATACATGTATCGAATTTCGTTCACGTATTTGCTTGTTAAAGGCGGGGAAATTACATTAGGGTGCGCTATAGAGTCCCCGAGCCACACCCACACTCAATGACATTGAATTATCAAATTTTTCACCCGACCTGACGTATATTCCAAATTTGGGGAGTTTTGGGTTATGTTCAGTCCTCCAAAACTGCAGTTAAAGTGCAGAATGACAATAATAAGAAAGAATTTCTGCAAAAACAATAGGGACCTCGCATGTCGTGACCTGCTCGGGCCCTAAATATAAAACAGGGCACTATTTTTGTTTCTTAGGGATTTGCTGAGTGGGTAAGTGCGGTGGGTTGAGCCTTTAGCCAGGGTTTTCAGTGGGCTTGTTCGAGATGAAATGCCCCTCGTCTGAGAAGCGGGTGAGAGCAAGCAGACAAGTCAGTTTCCCAGCAGCCTTTAGTCTGCACAGGAAGCCACAGAAACTCTCACATCCAGTTAGATCTGATTCTTGTTTACTAAAATGTTACCAAACCCCCAAGTCTCCTTAGACACAGAAATCAATCACAATCAATCACCTTATTGACAGATGTTTCAATTCCTTAACTGCATCTTGAGAAAAGAGGAGCGAGGAGGCTTGCCAGAGGAGCCATGTGTGAGGATGCACAGGTGTATCCTTTGCGGAAGTCTTTTTGGCACTGTGACTTAAAGAGGCATAGCACACAGCTGGAAACTATGGTGGGTGGCAGGACTCTTCAACTGTCTTCCTCTTCACCACTTGCACAATGTAGAGTGAGGTATTTTACAAACTGCTTGTCTGATTACTTCCTGTCAGGTCTACAGTAACATTATCTTTGCTGTTAGTGATCACAATCCTTTTTCAACCTTTAAGTAGTAACTAAACGTAAGCTTTTAACATATAGTGAACAGTATTTATCACTCACTTTAATAAATAGTGTCTACTACAGAAACAGTGTTTGAGTAATTTGCAGGGTGTTTATATGTATGTATGTCTGTCTGTGGACAGGGTGTTGTCAGGGTGATAGTACCACATCTGAGTGAATTGTTCCAAGATGGCTGTGGTCCAATGTAATCATAGTAATTACTACTAAGTAGTCATGGGTCAGAATGTCAACATGTTGACGGGCGTTGAGGCTTGTGTGATCCCATTGCAAGATAATCTCTAGCTTGCTCTTTTTAGTTAACTTGCCACCTACTTTCTAGTGTGTGTTTACCAGTGTGTGGACCTGGTGTGGGAATGGCTTCCTTTCTGGCACTCTCCGACTCTCCATCCTAATCATTTCACCACTAACTTTTCATAAGCCCAACTATATTTCATGCCCAGCTCTTCTCCCACTTGTTGCTGACACAGTCCAGTGGTAGTTCTACTCCAGGCAGACTCTGTTCACATTTTTAGTGGTAAATTTTCTTGATGTTTCATTTGACTGACCTGTTTTTTTCTGCCTTCCTCAGAATCACCTCTCTTCTACCTGCCTGTTTGCCTTCCTTCCTTTATTGTGCATCACAGTTAAAATAATATTTCTAGTGTCCAATTAAAGTCTGTGAGATGTTGAAAGAAGATGGTTGTTTCCTATGGCTAAATATCTCTCTTTTTATGTAGACAAAAGTGATTTTTGAAGTTGAAGTTTTTTATAATCAAATCAAATGAATTTTATTTATATAGCCCGAAATCACAATCACATTGCCTCAGTGGGCTTTACAATCTGTACAGCGAACGACACCCTCTGTCCTTAGACCCTCAATTCAAGTGAGGAAAAACTTGCCATGTTCAGGAAAAAAAAACATTTTACAGGGGAAAAAAAAGATGGAAGAAGCCTCAGGAAGAGCCACAGAGGAGGGATCCCTCTCCCAGGACGGACTTACATGCAATAGCTCATTATAGGTTTGCCATCAGTCAGACCTGAGGCCTGCACTACCAAGAAGGATTTATGGTTGGTAACTTCAAGGTGAACTCTGGGTTCTCAGGCCTATGACGGTGGTTCATTTCTTTCTCACCATCGCATCACCATTCGACAACAATCATGGGGGGCTCTATGCACCGATTGTGAGAGGGTCTCATCTGAAAGACTAATTTAAGTCAGCTGTTTGACCCTTATGTTGCCAGTGCAACACATAGAAGCCATGCCCTTGCAGTGCTGCAGACTGTGTAATTGTCTTATTTTGCATCAGGTACTTTTCTGTACAGTATGCTGTGAGTGATGCAGAGAACCTGCACAAAAACACTGCTACAAGACAGATCACAAGGTGGCTAATGCTCTGACACAGCAGATGGATACTTTTGTCGTATTCCCTGGCCTCTTGCACACATGGACCATAAAAGAGAGCTTTTACGACATTACAGATGGGCATTAACCTATGTGAGAACTTGATCTATAAATAACTTAGACCCTGTGATGTCATTTATAGCTTACTGGTTGTTGCAGCTGCAGTGTCTCTGGGCTCATTGGGTAGAGCAGACAGGCTGAGCGGAGGAGCAGTGGCAGGGCAGCCTGATGGCAGCTGACAGCCAGTTTGACAGCTTTACCGAAAGAACCAAGAGACAGCGAAGAGCGGCTCAGGAGGATAAGTGACCCTGACAGGAGCAGTAGAAGACCACAAGAGTGGCTGAAGAGGTTGGTGTGTTAGATCCATATCATAACTCAGAAGGAACGGAAGGAAAAAGTGTTACAAGTAATGCAAAAGTATTGCGAGGGAATGCAAAACATGGTCCTGAAAGAATTCTTGCTATGACCCTCAGGGGACTCCATAGATTCTTTCCCATGCGTGAAAATAAATTACATTGCAGTTTTACTTTTTTCAACAAATCTTTTCTGTATTCTATATCGAGGGTCCTCTTGTAGAGGGAACGTACTTCTGCTCCAACCTGAAACACTTACAGTTGCTTTGAGCATTGCCCCCTTTGCAAAACTTACTTGAAAGGTGCAAATTTCACATTGACTATCCTGTTTAAAATAAGGCTACTTCATCACCCATGGTTGATCTTCTAGGCCCTAAAGTGAAGGCCACAGGCTCAATGGCGAGAAGATCCCTCTTCTCGAAAATTAACATAACAACAATGGGATAAATTGATGCGTTTTGGTATAAGATGAACTTGAAGCAGTTATAAGTCCCAAATGCATACCAATACCATAAGCAAATAATTTAAAGTCATTCAATTCCAGCCAAGTTTCCATACTCTCGCCATCTGTGTTAAGATGGGCTAATAGAGACTGCATCAAGAGCTTTGGGGGTACGCTTTAGATTTATTACTACAAATATCTAGCTTTGTACCCCCAAATCGCTCTCTGAGGAGACTGACAGTGTACAGGCTTGGTTTGAGAAAATGAAGCGAGTAAATAGTCAATCTAATTATTATATGACATATCAGTGCATATGAAAGGTTGCTTGTATTTTTGCTCTGTGTGGAACAGTCTGTACATGGTTGGTGGATGCAATGTCTCTCTGTCCACTGTAAAGAAAGTCAATTAATGTAATTTACTGCCATATAAATTCAGATATAATATAACTGTGTTCTATCACCAATCCAGAGGTGGAACTCTGCCTTAGTGACACATACCCTGTACAAGTGAAGCCCAGTGCATATATATATATATATACATTAAAACCGCTGACAGGTGAAGTGAATAACATTGATCATCTCATCACAATGCGATGTTCTGCTGGGAAACCTTGGGTGCTGGCATTCATGTGAATGCCACTTGACACGCACCACCCATCCAAACGCTGTTGTGGACCCAGTACCCCCCCCCCCCTCATCACAACAACACTACCTGATGGCAGTGGCCCCCCAGCAGGACAATGTGCCCTGATACACCGCAAACACTGCTCAGGAACAGCTCCAGGAACACAATAAAGGGCCCAAGTGCTGACCGGGCCTCTAAATTCCCCAGATCCCAATCTGATGGAGCATCTCTCTCTCTCTCTCTCTCTCTCTCTCTCTCTCTCTCTCTCCATCTCTCTCTCTCTCTCTCTCTCTCTCTCTCTCTCTCTCTCTCTCTCTCATCTATATATATATATATATATATATATATATATATATATATATATATATATATATATATATATATACGCCCCTATAAAGCTTTCTAGCGGCCTTCATAACCCTGCAAACGCTTCATCTCCGTGCTCATAGCTCATTGGCTGACACTGAGCTGCTGTGAAATTGCATAATCAACTTGACTGCGGGCTTGTTCAGGGCATGCGCGATTGTAGTTGGTTATTTAAAGTTCTGAAGCAGTCTTAAAGTGAAGTGTGTAGTTTTTACACCGGCCGAAACATGATAAGTGTGGTGCTCACCAGCCTTTTAGCAGGACTACTGGCGCTCCTTCTCTACCAGAGGATGGCGTATCCCTTTCTGTGGGTGGATTTGATTTATTACTTCAAACTTCGGAGGTACAGGAAGACGTTGCAGGCTCGTATGCAAAAAGGAATCATCACGTACCTCGACTGTTTTCTCTACCAGGCAAAGACGAACCCGAACAAACCCTTCATCATCTTCGAAAACCAGACTTTGACATACCAGGACGTGGACAGGAAAAGTAACAAGTTTGCCAAAGCGTTCAGGACGGAGGGCTCTCTGAAACAAGGAGACATTGTTGCTCTGGGGATGTTCAACGAGCCGGACTTTATCTGTGTGTGGCTGGGACTGTGCAAACTGGGCTGTGAGGTCGCCTTTCTCAACGTCAACATTAAAGCCAAGGCTCTGCTTCACTGCCTCCACAGTTGTGGAGCCAAGACGCTTGTTGTTGGCGCAGGTATTGCAGTTTTCTCTTACGTGTTTTGCGCAGTTTTGGCATTTACTTAAACTTTTTAAACCGTCCCAACTGCGTTTTGATTATGAAGCTCCTGTCCGACCATAGAGCTTCTCTGAGCCATTACTAATAGCCCTGACAAAGCCAGCCCACACATAGTAAATGAAGGGGCTGCTAACACACAGTCGACTTGAAAACACACGCTTGCCTAGCAAAGCTGGATAAAGTCTATATTTGGGCTTTTTCACCTCCTAATTCAGTGTCAGTGGCAGTACAAATGCACAATGTGTTTTCATACATAGATGTTCGGTTGCCTTTAATTTTTTCTCCCAATAGGCCTTTTAATTCCAAAACCGGAACTTTGCTCATCACCTCGGAGCATTCGGGAGTAGTTGATGTGTCGTTAGGGTTAGTCACTGTAGTTTTGGGAAGAAATTTGAATCGTCAGAAAAAGATCTTTCGCTGATCTTTTTCTGCCTAAACAAGATTCATGAATCAGTTTGTTTATTCATGAATGAATAAACAAACTGACCTTAAAGGACAACACAATCTCACACTGTTTGACTTTGTTTATATGAGGCGGACCCTGCCACCCTTCTAGCTTCTAGTGTTCTGGGACCTTATCTTCAGCAGTTTTTTTATCCACTTTTGGAAAAAATAAATGTTGAGTTTGTATTATTTCCTCATTAATATTGTAGATATTAGAATTCTGAGTTAGAATTTCTTTTCAAAAACTACACAGTGCCCATCAGATATACATCAGCAACACTGCTGTGAAATCTGATGTCATTCACCTCTGCAAATCAAATTGAAGTGCATATGCTAGCAGTTTTACTGCTCAAAGCTTGCTCCTTTACGGCTCCATGAGAGTTCTCATTTCAGTCTGGTTGTAGTCTTTTTTGGTCTCAAACATTTCTCTTTTTTTCCCCCTAAAATTCCTTCGGAGCAATAGGTGAGACATGACCGCTGGCAACAGGAGCCTGACTTGAGATATGACGGAGCTTTATTTGAGACCTCCTTTGGAGATACATGAATTGAGGAGACTGGGATGAGAGTAGATTGATTTCATAAAGAGAGCTCTCTGATGTCTCTACCTGAGATCAAAAAGAGACACAAGAATTGAGACAATCTGAGACTTCATTGAGAGCTTGATGAGATCTCCTTTGAAACTGACAGGGAGCTCAAGTTGAGATTTTGTGCACCTGTTTCTCAGGAGAAACAACTGAGAAACAGGAGAAATGAGCCACAGCCTCACTTTGGGCTCACAAAGATCTCATAGTTGTCTCGGAGAAATGAATGAGACACTACTGAGATCTCTTCTCCGACTCTTGTTTCCTCTGGGCTATCAGCACTGAATTTTGTGACAAATTGAATTTAGCATTTACAGTGCTGTGATTACTGAAAATATCACTCCTCAGAAGCAACAGCAGCATTTTCTCTTTTCAAAAATTCAGATATGATAACTTGTGTTTGCCACAGAGGTGAATTTTCGGTGATATTAAAAAAATCCCAAAGGCTTTTCGTCGAGGGAACCAGGGCAATGCTAACTTCCAGGTTAGCAATCGCTAAAGCACTCTATCGGCTTCAGTAAACAGAAAAGGTTCCACAGTGAAAATAAAGCTCTGACATCATGGAGTATTGGAGTGATAGGAAAAAATAACCATAGAGAGGATGAATCCCATTCTGCAGGATGGTTTGTTTGGATATAGCAGCAGTGCCTAAAAGTACTAATCATTCTGTCATTCTCTCCAAAAATTCTCACCATTCTGAAGCATATTCATAATTAGTTGGGTCATATTCTCGCCAGATTGCATAGGATTTACGAATGCCAATCATGCAGCAAGAAAAGATAATCTCAAACTGTGGAGTCTGCAGAGGCCAAAAAGTTGAGCAGAAAATGGCAGACTTGCCAAAAGAGAGAAATTCTCCTGTCCCTCCTCCATTAACTATTGTCTGAAGTTGCCTGTTCATTGCACACAAATTTGTGTCTCAAAGCTTGATGCAGATTTGTCTGTAGACCGGGTAACATAGGATGAGATAATGAAACAATTTAGAGCAGAGGAGTTGAGAGAGGCTCTTTCTGCTTTGGACCACAGTACAGTTATGCGTCAGCCCACCAGCAGCATCTCACTTTGGAGAAGTGGTGATCAGAAAGATCCTTACCTTAGTTCTGCAGCAGCAAATAGTGGACAGTAAAGGCTTTCACATAGTTCTGTGTGAAGTGGAGACTATTTTAAAAAACCACCCAAATACTAAGGCATCTGATGATTCCAATAGTTCGGCAACTCTAACTGTTGACTAACAGGACTTTTTGAAACCATAGTCTGTTATGTAAAGAGATATTGGGAGCCAGTGCAGTATGTCTCTGACTTATTCAGAAAAGGTGGATACAAGAGTATTTACCATTGCCACATTAGCACAACAGGTGGAATAAAGGGAAAATAAATCTTGTTCCAGGATCCATAAGCCATGTTTCCATAAAGTATTTTTATGCACATTTTGAAGAGTATTGCATTAGAAATGTTATGGAAACATGGCTATAGTCTTGATAGCTGATTCCACAGCTTCCTGCAGTTCTTGGCTGCTGGGCAGAGTTCAGGATTCCTTTGCTGATAAATGAGGATAAGTACGGTCTGCATGTGTCAGGACAAAGACTAGTGTATGGGAAAAGCCTATCACAAAGCTCTGTCTTTTACAAGCAGTACAGTAACTTTTCTTTGGACCTTTGATAAAGAGTAGGTCCAAATTCTGGATTAAGTACTGATGAACTCAAGAAACTTAGTAAATGTTTATTATGAACTATCATGATGGGAGTAAAAAAAAACAGTTTAAATGAACTTCATAGTGTCTTTACTGCTATGTAATGGCTTTATGTGTATTTGATACAAATGATACGTGCTAGCCATTGAACAATTACTTGCTGGTTTGTTGCAGCCATTAAATATACAGTCCCCTCCAAAACTATTGGAACACCGAGGCCAATTCCTTTATTTTGGCTGTATGCTGAAATCATTTGGGTTTGACATCAAAAGATTAATATGAGACAAGAGATCATCATTTCAGCCTTCATTTCCAGGTATTTATATCCAGATCTGTCACAAAACTTAGAAGATGGCATCATTTGTAACGGAAAACCACATTTTTAGGTGATCAAAAGGATAGGAACAGGTAGACTTAAATAGATTAGAGTAAATAATACTTAATATTTAGTTGCAAATCCTTTACTTGCAATAACTGGCTCAAGCCTGCGACCCACTGACATCACCAAACCTTTTCATTCTTCTTTTGTGAAGCTTTTCCAGGCTTTCCCCGCAGCCTCTTTCGGTTGTTGTTTGTTTCGGGGGGTTTCTCCCTTCAGTCCCCTCTTTAGCAGGTAAAATGCATGCTCAGTAGGGTTTAAGTCTGGAGATTGACTTGGCCAGTCTAAAACCTTCCACTTCTTTCCCCTGAAGAACTGGCCTCGCTCTTCCAGTAGTTTTGGAGGGGACTGTATGGTCTCTGTGTAAATGTGGGATAATCTGCTAAAACTAGAGAAATGACTTTTTTGCCTTGCCCCTTTTTTTGTGCATGTGTCAAGTTTAATGTGATAAATATGACCGAGGACAGGGAAAGTTGTAAGCGGCATAGCAGTGATAATGTTACAGTGGATATTTTTTTTCATGCTGTCACTGAAATTCGATGTCTACTGAACAATGTTTAAGTGCTGCTTGAACAGACAAATGAAAAGGTACTTTAACCCCATCATTCTTAAAGGTACACTATGTAGTTTTAGGGAATATTTTTAAAGATCATTATTGACTGATTTCTTTTTTAAGCCTAAACAAACTAAAAGAACAAACTCTTTGTTTTCATGACTGAATACATTTAATAAACAAACTGACCTCAAAGGGCCACACAATTTATACTGTTTTACTTTGTTTATATGTGGCGGACCCTGCCACCTTTCAAGCTTCGAACATTGTTCTGGGACCTTATTTTCCTCTGAGAACAGCTTGTTTTATCAGTAATGGAAAAGGTAAATATTTCTGAGTTTGTATCATTACCTCAATTTTAGTATTGTAAATATTAAAATTCTGAATTTTAATTTCTTCTCCAAAACTACACAGTGCCCTTTTAACTGTAACACGTGTTATAGCATTGTACCTGACAAACTGGTGAAAATTAGCATGTCCACCTGGGTGCTGTGTTTTCATCACAGCCAATCGGAGCTGGAGCTGATAAACACCTGTTACTACTCCAGAGTCATTTGACCTGTGAATCATTGCCAACTGCACCCTTTCCACTGTAAGATAAAAGCCAGATGCTGGCAGATGTTAGAGTTTACTGTATGTAGTTATTTTCACCAATTGGTAGATATTGTAGTCATTTTACCGCAACAGTTAACAGTTCCTGTAAATAATTTTTACTGCTCAAAACCAAGTCAACATTGAAACTGTCCGTCAGACTAAAGCTTGTAAAATGGGGATCTTAAACTTGAGGACTCGTTAACCCCCTGAATTTGTAAGCAAATCTCATTTTACTGTATCTAAATGTTACCCACTTAACTTTGCCTAATACTGTGGGAGCTTTTTCTATCAACTTCCACAAGCTTAACACAAGCTTTCTGCATTAGTTTTCACTTCTCAATTGCAATGACTGACATGATACTATTCCAGCAAGGCCAATGGGTTATCTGGAGATTGCAGCTGTTGTAACATCACTATCTGTCCTTTTTTGTGAAGTAAAAGTTAACATTTTTCAAGTAAGGCCATCCAGATGGAAGGTTCCTAATGCTATCAGCTATACTGACAATTGGAGATCAAAGTACCATCCCATGACCTCTCTTATCAATAAGCACCTCTGTGTTGGAATGATTGCTGCCTTGAATGATGATCAGATTGACTTTTTACGTAAATCCTTTCAGTGTCATGGTCTGTAAATGATCATGGAAGGTGTTATCATGACCCCAACCTCACACATATATACACATACAGATCTGTGTGTAAGGGAGGACAAAATAACAGGGACACTTTAGAGTACAATTCAGTCTGATACAACACCACAGCCTCTAAAAGAACTGTAGAGTGGACTGAACTGATGTTTGTATGTTCTTGTTTATTGGCTTTCACTCTGTCGGATGAAGCAGCAGTGGGATAACCTATTGTGTCCATTTTCTCCAGAGTTGGTGCAATTGGTGGAGGAAGTGCTACCTGATCTTAAGGACAACATGACTGTGTGGGTGGTGGATCACACATCACCTTCTGAAGATTTCAGCAGTTTATTAGATAAGCTGGAACACATGTCTGGAGAACCCCTAAGTGACCCCCCTAAAGTTGACATCATGTCCAACTTTCTCTTTATTTTTACTTCAGGCACTACAGGTACTGCATGATCGTTGTATTCTTTAGTTATAACATAATCTACAGCTGGCCAGCCACCTTAAAATGCACAAAAAATCACATTCGAAATGATTTAAGTAGAGACTTAAGTTATTGGATTTATTAAAAACAAGTCCTACTATGGTCTTACAATAATAAAACACAAAGCAGGAGCTCCTGATACATAGGGAGTAAGTATGAATGAACCTAAATGAACTGAGAATGTTTTGTGTACTTATGTTTCAAAACTGAAACTCAGCTATCTGGCCAACAAGGGCAAAAAGTCCCTGTGCTCAGAAAAAAGTGGAAATTTACATGTGGACGCTATTTAGTTGACATTCCGGCGATTTCAAATGCCTCACACAATCTCTCTCCGCAGATGGAGTTTGCCCAGTTGTCATGGAATTATACATTAAACAAATAAACAAACTAGAACAAGCAGAGCGTATACCTCCGCCAAGGTCCAACAGTCCCCTTTAATTCAATCAGCCTAATCCAATTTAAAAAAAAAAAAAAAAAACTTATTTAAATCAGCTTGATCTGGATTTTTATTTGGGTCTGCATCAAGTTGTTCTCACTCATAGTTACCAGATACCTACATGTGCCTGGTTTCATTTATCAAGATCTATGCATTATTCCCTGAGAAATTAGTGAAAATGTGAAACATTTCACAATGTTTCTCACAGAAAGGGAGAAGAGATTCCAGGATTCGCCCCTTTATCCAGATCCACGGCAAAAGCTGATGGGTTCTGTTCTGGGTAGAGACCCAACCCACAAACGGGACACGGGTGAAAACATAATTTCCTTGGTGGAGGTAAAAATCTGAGCACTTTAAGATAAAGCATCAAATGAAAAAAGCTCCAAAAAAGCCACCAAATAGGTCTTGAGGTGAGACTGTTAAATCAGCGTTACATTTGTCATGCGCATGCTAGTATAAAGATGCCGAATATATGTGCAATTAAGTAATAAATATCTGCATTGATTGAAATTGCTGCAAACTTTATGACCTGTGGGATAAAGATTTATACAGATTCCAAAGGACACAGTAATTAATAAATGACCAGTAGTTTTCTTTGTAAATAACTATTAACAAATCGTCGTCATTCCATGCCAAATCACCCAAAAGCCAGATGTCTTCACAGTTCATCTCATGGATTTTCTAAAAAAAAAAAAAAAAAAACATGTTGAAACTAAATACCTAAAAAAACGTTGAAATTTAGCTCTGAGGGCCAAACTTAAAAAAATTACAACTTAAAATGTATTTGGAGTACAGATATAGGATTTTGCAAGGTCTTGGGGAATTTTGTTTTAAAATGATTGATTGATTGATTGATTGATTGATTGATTGATTGATGGTTTTTAAAAGGAAATCCATGACATGAACTGGGAGGGGCCTAGATGTTTCATTCGTATGACCAAATACTTGAATATATAGTATATAAGTATATATACTTATAATATAATGACATTCCCAGCAGCCTCAGCTTTACTTTCTCTTTATTTAAGATTACCAAATGTTAGTACGCTAACAAACCATACTAAGATTATGAACTTGAAGCAATACCTGCTGTACATTGGTATTTTAACATAGTCACTGTAAGCATGCTTACATACTGGCATTTAGCTCAAAGCATCCCTGTGTCAAAATACAGCGTCACAAAGCTGCTGGCATTGCTAAACTGGTTTTAAATTCCAAAGCTGTCCAATCTTACATAAATTATGTGGTACAAAACTCTGAAGCAATAATTTTAAATGTACATTTGTAACAAAGAGCTTAAAATAGGTGAAGACAAAGGTAAAAAAAAAAAAAGAAGAAGAAGAAATAGCATAATATAGTCTAGCAAATACCATGATCAGTCATGTCCTTGTTAGGATTGGGAAGATTACATTATATCTAACACTAAATATCCTCAAAGGAAAACAACTTATAAGATCAAATACTACAGGTCATGTCCATTTAATTTGTTATATGGTATATTGTAGTTTGGCTATACTTTGAATTAAAAAACTAGTATGAAATGCAGCAAGAGGGTTCGAAATACAATTTTTGCTTTCAGAGCAGTAATGGAATAACTAAACCAGTTTAGGTATTAAAGTGTCATACAATCGCCCAGCAGAACTTAAACCTCACTTGACATATACAGCATGTGGACCATTTCCAGGTTGTGTGCCATTCTCTTCCAGGTCTCTCCAAGGCAGCCCGTGTAGGTCATCTTAAAGCCATTATGAGTATGGCCTTCTTACAAATGTGTGGAGCCACATCTGATGACATCATCTACATCACTCTTCCTCTTTATCACATGTCTGCTTCCCTGTTAGGGATTGGAGGATGCATTCACTTAGGTAAGCTTTCCATAGCTGTGCAGTCAATTTAAACTCAGCCTTCATAGTAAATTTTTCAAGGGCACTCACTTTACTACAATAGAGTGGTGTAGCAATAACAAATTCTTGTTGGTTAACAAAGGAGTTAGCATTGTCCTGGTTCCCTTGACAAAAAACCCTATGGGATAATCTTCACACATGGACACCACTGTTCTGATTTTTGAAGCATAAATTAAATCTCTAGCAGTAAAAAGCTGACATTAGGCTATAAACTGACTACATTGTGGTCACATGACTAAAATGTCACCACCACTAAGCATCTTACTACAAAATACATGGATGTTTTCTATAAATTGATGAATCTACCAGTTGTAAAGTTAGAGTTAGAATAGCAACTGAAGTCAGCCTGTAAAGACAGACTAGTAGACAAGTCTCTGTGTTTGCTGTAAGCACTTTATAATTAAATTGTTGGACATTTAAAGGGACATGAGGCAGGATTTGTAAAAAAAATAAAAATGCATTTTCAGTTTTGTAATGCTAATGGGTGATGAAGCGTTCAATACCAAAAAGAATGAGCCCACCCACATATCACTCCATTGCCTTGAACAGGCTGTGTGCTGCATAATGTACTGCGATTCGTGGTCCGAATTTCCCGTGCAGTCCTGCGGACGTGACGTCAGATGACGCTGAATGCGCGTCCTCGACGGCTTGGAAACAGGAAGAAGACAAGCTTTTTTTTAAAATACTTTATTTAACAAATTCTGATACAAACAACATGGCTTATATATTATGGCTTATAACATTTACATTTTAACAGGTGCATAGGAGTACATAAGAGAAGAGTTTGTTTATCATTGTCACTTCCACCACCCCTCCCACACGCTGCGCTGATTCACTGGCACACCGCCAATCAGAATGGTCACTGAACAGGTAGCTAACAACCAATCAGATTATCTGACGGTGTCCAGTCTCAGACGGCCGACTTCGCATGTTCAGTCGGATCAGACACCGTCCTCGCGCTTCCGCACGCCTCC
This sequence comes from Lagodon rhomboides, assembly GCA_039737535.1. NCBI lineage: Eukaryota > Metazoa > Chordata > Actinopteri > Spariformes > Sparidae > Lagodon > Lagodon rhomboides. The sequence continues at coordinate 29,108,601 of CM077800.1, forward strand.
GACACAGCTGAACACACCGAACAGAGTAGCTCCCAAACTCGTCCGACTCTCTTCAAACGCTTCAGACGTCCGATGTTTTAGCCATAACACTAACCCTAACCCTTAAAGGCCAGCACACACTGGCTAAAACGGCTAACCTTGCCAGCGAATCAGCGCGGCGTGTGGGAGGGGTGGCAGAAGTGATGATGATAAACAAACCACATAAACAGAGACGGCACAGAGTTACAAACAACACTTCACCGTTCGTTATTTTGGGGATAAACCAGCGTATTTTTGGAAGCCATGGCTGTGTGGACCGAGGACTTTGAGGAGCAGCTGGCTGCCCTGGTGGAAGAGAGACCACCGTTATACGAAATCATGCAATTCATGTCACAAAGCATAAATTCGTCATTTCCATTTTTTTATGTTTTGGGTTACTGGCACGAGACTAGTGCCACCCGATGTTTAGGAGACTTATTGCATTTTGCGCAGAACGTACATGTTACTGTGTAGCCGGGGCGGTGTGTTTCAATCCAACTTTTCTGCCGAACAGGCCAGACGGGAGGCGACGAAGTGGTCGGGTAAGGAAGTCTGCCTTGGGCGGTGTGTGGGGGCCTTTACACACAGCACAGTTCGCTGTTGTAGGCTACCAACGTCATTCCGCGGAGGCATGCGCGGAGGTCTTGCAGTAAACAGTCATGTCAACAGCAAGTAAAGACATAACAGTGTCACCATAGACATAATATACGTAGACGCCTCATAGCCTGATGCTGGCTATAGAGTGGCGAAGTCCCGCCCCTTCCAGTGGAGCCCATAGAGTGGTGAAGTCCCGCCCCTTCCGGTGGACCCCATGGGACAAAACAACTGCACCCCTCTATTGTCCGCCAGATGCCTGGATTACTTTGTCTACACATACATATAACAAAACAAGTTGATATTTGTTTTCCAGAATGGTGAACTTATCACTGTGTTGATGTTGTTTATCAACATCATCTGAGTGTGGGTGCTGACGTATATCGTTCGCGTCGAGAGCAGTGAAGAGCTGTAGTTCACAAAGCAGCCACACACAAAACCTTACATTATCAAGCTTCTTCGCGCTAAATTGTAGTCTTCTTTGCATGGAAAATTATCTTTAAAAACCACAAAAGGGGCGCTGTTTAGCTCAGTTGGTAGAGCGGGCGTCCCATGTACAGAGGCTAAGTCCTCGCTGCAGCGGACCCGGGTTCGACGCCTGGCCTGGGACCCTTTGCTGCATGTCACTCCCCCTCTCTCTCATCCCATTTCCTGTCATACCTTCAGCTATCCTATCAATGAAGCCATATAAAGGCCAAAAAAATACTTAAAAAAAACAAAACAAAAAAAAACACAAACAACATATGTGAAATTCATGGCACAATTCAAACGGGACCAGAAAATATTTTTTATCTCTCCATTGACTCTCGTTCATAATAATTTGCATCTGAGGTCCCATGCACAGGAAACGGAAGGGCAGGACTTCGCCACTCTATTGGAGCTGACGTATAAGCGCGGCCGCCATCTTGGATGGGTCCCCAATGCTCCCCCCCTGCATTTATTTCTACTGAGGAAGGTATATCCCCAACTACAATAATCATCATAACTCCCGAATTTTTACCGGATTTTCACACATTTTGGTTTGTTACAAACGGCAGAGATTTAGTTATGATACAGGACACTGTCACAAAAATATTTTAAAAAATTATTGTTCAATCTTACTTGTGAAAGGTAATCCCACGCAATCTGGTAACAATACTGCGCCGGTTATTGCAACCGTAAACTGCACAAAATACGGGCATAGCTGCTCGCTCTCCGTTGACTCCAATTGACTCTGGTGCTAGCCTAGAGTGAGGAGACCCAACCAATATGGCAGCGACGCTGGATTACATTCCAGCACGTCATGAGGCGTCTACATATATTATGTCTATGAGTGTCACGGCATCAGCTGCACTGCTGTGAAGAGTTCATGCGTGCTCCTGCACCGGCTTGGCTGATGGCTGAAGTTACATACAATGGCCGTCGTGTCACTATTGAGTCTTATTTCTTGATCCTAGCCCATGTCCCTTTAATGATGTATTTTATGTTGTCAAAAGCCTGTGGTAACCACAGACCGTATTCCAGGCATTTAACCAAAAACAAATAAAAAAAAAAACCATACACTCTGAGACAAGGGAACCGGATGTGCAAAAATTAAATGAAAACTGATTTCTGGGTTTTAGGAAAACAGCTGCACCCCTCTATTGTCCGCCAGATGCCTGGATTTCTTTGTGTACACATACATATAACAAAACAAGTTGATATTTGTTCTGTCCAAAGTTTGTGAAGCAGAAGCCATTATTTTCTTTCTACAGTATTGCTTAACTCTCCCAATATTTAATTTCCGAGATCTTTGGAAAAAGCTCTTAACAAACAACAATTTATCAGTTCAGTCAGAACTCAGCACTGCTTGCCTGACAACAAATGGTACCAGCATTTAACCCCCCCTGAAGCCACAAACTGTTGTTTTTACATTTCTGTGTGTGTGAAGTGAACTTCAGAGGTGTATTTTGACCATGAGTGGTTTTTTAAACTTTGGACTGATAAATACTAGCTGTTTCCTTCTGATCCTGATTCCAGCTTGACAGACAGTTATGAAAGGGGTTTCAATTTTCTCATCTCACTCTTGTAAAGAAAGGAAATAGAAAGTGTATTTTCCAGAATGGTGAACTTATCACTGTGTTGATGTTGTTTATCAACATCATAATCAATCATGGTCTGTAAAAACAAAAGTTATCTGTGAATACACATAAAGAGAAGTGACTTACACCTCAAATTATTCACTAAAGTTTGACCACAGGTTTATTTGGCCCAAATATATTGAATACCTAACTGTACATGTGTTTATGTTCAGTATGAATTCAGAACAAAGTCGGTACTCACCAGATACTCAGTCTTTCTTCTATTGTGCAGTGTCATTTCTTTTGCCCATCTCTCTGTACCTTCATAAAGTAAAGTATATGTCCCCTCTATTTAACAGTCAAATGGGGGAGATTTAAGGTACATTACAGTGGACTTCTGCACCTTTGTGGCAAATTGCTGCAGACAGGTTAAGAAGCGAGACTGAAGATAAATCCACTTTTTAATCCCAAAAGATTAAAAAACAATCTCTGTGCTCTCCTCGACTGCAGTTGTTTATTCCTCTTGAAGCTTCAGGCTCTGCTCACGGCTGTCTCCTCCAAAGCTCTTCAGCTACAGCAGCCATCTGTCGGTTAACCCTAACAGGGTCACTTGCTTAATTTTTCAGCCTCAGAGATTGTCACTTGTAATCAGCGTTACTCCAGGACCATCATTGTAACTGACCAATCACGCTTTTGTGGTGTCATATCTTTGCAACTTGGGAAAGGGACTGAAAACATGCTCATGAAACGTTGTCCTTTATGACTCATGGTAAATGTTGTGAAAGGGTCTATTTTGTTCCATACCATGATTTTTTCCCATTAAGTCAACTAAACTGCCTGGGATTCAATACCGGTTCCTGAATGATACTTTTTTAGTTACCAATTTTATAATATCAATTATATCAAAAAGAAAATTGTATAACACATTACAGTACAAATCTTGAGTTTTATTTTTCAGCTTTGGTATCCAAGCAGTTTTGTTACAGAAAAAATAAACAACAAATAATTTCCAGTTGCAAACAAGTGACAAGTCAGTGTCTAATGCTCACTGCTACATACTGAGGACCTTTTCAATTAGCAGTTTTTCTTCAGAAAAATCAACCTGTGTGCTTTCTCAGGACACAGACAAGCCCCTCTCCTGGCTGATGGTGGCTCCAGCAGTAGAAAAAGTTCGCTCTGAGGGTGTGGTGTAATCACTGCTCAAAAACCATTGTCTAGACTGAGAGATGAAGGGATTGAATGGATTCACACTGGCTGGCCTTGTCCTCCTCACATCAGGGTCAGAGGCTACTGTGAGGAGAAGATAAACACAACAGTGAACGTTAGGTGAGCTGTTTAACCAGCCGACCCAATTGATGAACACATCTTTACAGGCTAAGCTTTATCTGTTACTGTCAATCTCTAGTTAACTTTTGATTTAGCTAGCTACATAGCCATAAAGTAAAGCTACACACTAAAATCTTAAGTTAGCGTTACATGGATCCCAGTTTAACACGTATTAAGTTGCAGTAACTTAAGTTAACAAACATAAAGAACTTCGCTGAACGTAAACTTACCTGTTGAAATCCCAGACACAGCGCCGTCCTTGGTACTCTCGGATGAAGCGGAGTCTGGTGGTGGAGATTTTGAATCAGGCCGCTCGGGCTCTGTAATATCCACAGGCGGACTTAAATGCTGATAGGAGGATGGCTGCGGTCCGCTCTTCTTGCAGTCAAACACGGAGCAACATTTTGTGCTCAAATTGATTCCGTGCATGGTCAGGTGCTTCATCAAATTAGTCTCGTTGCCGGCCTTAGCAACGATGACTTTTTTGCATATATTGCATCGTGCACTATTGGCATCAATCTTGCTAAAATGGAGCCACGCTTTTGACCTTGGTGGCATTTTTTAGCCAGTTCGACGACACAACTGCAGTTCACAACACAGATACATGTGAACCCCTGTCTGTGGGCGTAACCACAAAACTTCTCTGGTAACCACGTATGTATTTTTCCTGCATGCCGCAATCATGTTTAACGTTACAGCCAATCACCGGCAGCATTATCAGATCTTGATCACATGATTAACGTCTGGGGACCGAAACTTGGCACCTAAAGACGAGGCATATTTTGATACTCGGTACTACCGAAGCATTTCGGTCGGTGCCATAAAAGAACCGAAGTTCGGTACCCAGCCCTATAAATTATTTATAGTAGTTGGTTTGAACATCACCTTGCTGTGCCCACAGAGTAAATACAACTGAGACTTTGGCAGCATGACAAACATGCTACTTATATTCAGTCTACTATGTCCAAGGCAAACGTTGGAGTTAACTCTCATTATGACGGATATCCTTTTATAAGCCTACAAGGAATTTTCACTTCCTCACATACAAGGAGACAAGGCAAAGGAAATGTCTCACCCTATTTACTTTGTTTGCCATGTAGTATGTATTTTAAAAAAAGTTTTTAGCAGTACATTGTCTTACACTTCTTCCTGTTTGCCTTGCCATCCTGTTCTTTGGATCACAGGTGCAACATGTGTGTTAAAAAAGAAGTTTTCTGCCAGTCAGTTTTGGAAGGACTGTGTGAAACACAATGTGACTGTGGTTCAATACATCGGAGAGCTCTGTCGATACCTGGTCAACCATCCCACAGTAAGACCAAAAACACTGAAAAAACAGATTCTTCGTCTCCCTGTCATGTCATTTTACATGTCTGTGTAAGGTTACTGTTCTGTACATTTTCTACATCACAAGAGTAGCCTACTCTCTACACTACTGGGTAGTGTCAGGGAGAAATAATCCCATCTTTTTGATCATCCCTTTGCAGATGTACTCATGAGCTTTACATCTAATGTTTAAAACTGGCAAACCATTGACCTATTGACAGAACATTTGGAAATAGTGTGCCTCAAGGGGTAAAACCAATTCAACCAATGAATCTGTACAACAACACTTTTATTAGCAGTTTCCTACTACAAAGATGACAGAAAGAGAGCCTTTGCTCAACAAGAAAGAGAAAACTCATCTAGCTGTTAGTTTCATTGTTACGCTAAACATTTTCCAGATCTGTCAGATACAGATATGTACACAGAGAAGCACGTGACAAAAATGTTTTTATTTGAGTCTGGACAAGCCAGTGTCTAAGCATATTTCCTGAAAGGTCAGGCTTGTAATTGAAAAAGTGATGGTGATTTTTAATGAAGTCTTATTCTGCCTCCAGGTTCCAGAGGAGAAAGCTCACAGTGTTCGGCTGGCAGCAGGAAGTGGTCTCAGGTCAGATGTTTGGATGGAGTTTGTCAAACGGTTTGGAAAGGTCAAGATCAGAGAGG